>CAUYNB010038400.1:0-89022 GCA_963574225.1 Lagothrix lagotricha | reverse complement strand
CCTATGAGTGAGAACATGCGGTGTTTGATTTTCTGTTCTTGTGTCAGTTTGCTGAGAATGATGGTTTCCAGGTTCATCCATGTCCCTACAAAGGACACGAACTCATCGTTTTTGATGGCTGCATAATATTCCATAGTGTATATGTGCCACATTTTCCCTGTCCAGTCTATCACCGATGGGCATTTGGGTTGGTTCCACATTTCCTGATTTCTACAGCCAAGTAAACAAACAAACCAACAAAAACAGTTTAGCTTTCCTGCTAGTTTTCCCATGGTGTAAAAATATTTAATAGGCAAATTATAAGATAGACAAGTTAACTCACAATTCCATGGTATCCCATTAGTCTAGCTTGTAATCCCAAGGAGATTTTAGTATGGTGGGGGCCAGAAGGCTCTGGGGTCAGACAGCCTTTGATCGAACCATGGCTCTGTATTTTACTAGCTGTATGTCCTTTTTTATGTACATTCCCTGAGTTCGGGATAATACTATATATCTCATAGACTTGTTATGAGGATTAGTTGTGTTTATAATTCAAAGTTCTTGGTATAGTGATTGACACATAGGTAGTGCTCAATTAATGTTAATTATTAACATAGCTACTATTTATGTGATACCACTGCTGTTTCAGTGGGTTTTTGCCTCAAGTTTGAAAGCAGTAAGTAATTTCTTCTAGATGTTATATTTACCCATATTTAATTATCAACTTGAAATCTCACTCGCTGAATGACTATTCTTCTGTAGCCCAAATTTGCGTGCTCTTCAGCCAGGTGGTAAATTGTCATGCAATAAACATTGACTCTGGCGCTGTGGTCACTGTGTGGTTTTGGTAGGACAGTTCACTGAAAAGGTGGCCTTTGCTCATGGAGATGGCATCTCAGAGAGATGGTGGAGGGAGATAATCGCAGCACCCACCTGCTGGCTCCAGAAACTCCAAGTCTGGAAGAACAGCTTCGAGGATAGGGAGAGGTGATGCTGATGGCTGATAAAGTCCTCTGATGGCAAAGAGCCTGGTTTCCATTTGCCATCATAGGTGTGGTTTCTATAGTGTTTCTGATTTTCTACTATCTAGATCCATCTGTTGTGTCTGGTGTTTCCTGTTTTGTTATGTTTTTGTACTTAGCTGACTACCTTGTTCCCATTCTGGCGCCTAGAAGTTTGGGGTCCAATAAATAGACCACTAAGCAACAGCAAAGATTCCATGAAATTTGCAGCAATCTAGTAAAAACTCAACCGAGAGCTAGGAGTTGGTGGAAATGCCTCTTCACACTAGAGGAAGGAAAACCTAAGATGTCCTTCATGACTATGATCGTTTCCCTTGCTGCGGTTGCTTGGGTGGGACAGCAAGTCCACAACCTGCTTCTCACCTGTCTGATGATGACTTCCTTACTATTGCTTCCTAGACTAAACCAACATGGAGTCCTTTCAAAGTACATTGGAGTGGCCAAAAGGGAGATGAACAAACTTCTCAAACAAAAAGAAAAAAATGAATAATTCATCTGCTTTATTGTGTGATTAATGGAACACCCATTGCCCCTAGAAACGGTTTCTGCTGTACTATCTGGATACTAAAATATTACAAGAGTAGCTCTTTGTTCTCCCTCACTCTGCCCTTAATTAATAGAAACTCAGACTCGCCAAGTAAGGCTTTGTGCATAGACTCTTCATGTCGCGTATAGTTGAGTGCGTTCTTAGCAGTTGGCCTCATGGACAACTCATTCGTGTGTAGGCCTTGTTTTGATTTTTCTTAGCCAGGGTTAATTGAATTCTTGCTTTTAGACAACTTTCTTTTTAGAGTGGTGAACCTTGCCCTTTAGTACATTTCAAGTGACTCTGGATAATTGTTCAAGTTCATCTTTGCTTTAACTAGATACAAGGTAGTGGTCTGTGGCTACAGGAAGCTGGTTCTACTCTCTGCTTTTACAGTCTGCTTAAAAAACTATCGGATTTCTAGAATAGAGAGACCAAGTTTATCACTTCTGATGAAGAGACCAACGAAGATTCATTCCTCATTCTGTTTCTTCCCCGTGGGAGAAGAGTCCCCATGGAATAAAATGAAATTGATTCTATGTACTAGTATGTGTAGGCTTCTCCCTTGTGTGAAGTTTAGCAATCTGTAGGAAACTTTGATCTTTTCGTCCAAAAAAAAGGAATGTCTGATAGTCTTAAGTTTTTGTCCCCTTGCACTTCAACTTGAAGTTAGTAAATCCTTAAACTCTTTTTAATGGCACTTCCAAAATACTGCATTTGGGATTTCTAGCATACTTTTAATTTCAGATTTTCAGCTGACTTTAGCTATAGTACACAGTATGTTAAGACTCCTGTCTATGACCTTTACTCTAAGACCAGCAGTAAAGGACAGCAGTCTTCCATGTTTAGTCAAGATTCATTTCAGTAGAAGATAATCTTATCTGACTGATTTTCGAGACCAGAATAAGCCTTTTAAAGTAAACCTCAAAATTCTCATTTTATGGTAATACTGGCCATTTTAGTTCCCTAGGTTTGACATGGGAGACAGTGACTACCCTGTTATCTGACTTTTTTCCTGGAGATTTCTCCCTGAAAAATACAAGAGCTGTTGGTGAGAGCAGACTTGAGGTGATGATAATTGGCCTCTGGTCTACGAAGATTTTGTAACTCCTTGGAAAGCTTTTTATAATCATTCTTAACTTCTCGGTAGCTAGAAATTTAGAGTAGTTGAAATCTGTAGGAATGAATGTCTGAGGGCCAAAAATGTGAATGACTTGGAAACAATTCTTAAACGGATTAACAAGCTCTAATTTAGTTTTGTGAATTTATCGCACTGATGTTTACCTTGTGATATATCTGTCCCTATAAAGTAAGTGTTGTTTTCTCCTCTTTAATACTCCTGTAGACAGTGTTGCCCATTGTAGCATATGTTTAATTTTTTAAAAAATATTTTTTAGGAAAACTACCTTAATTTTACTGTTCTTTTATTGTAAATAAGCCTGTCTGCCTATCTGGATTTTTTTGTGTATATATGTTCTACTGATTGACTACTTTTGCAGTTTTAATTCTCTGTTATTCCTTCTACCTTGTTTTGTGTAAAAGGGGAAAAAATTTTAAAAAGCTAGAATCTTAAAAATAAAAATAAATAACATTGACTCAACATACCAGAGTGCACAACAGGTGCTAGAATATAAAAGAAGATGAGTCTCTGCCTTCAAGAGGTACAGGTTTAATGAACACTGGGTGACCATTTAGTTATTTGTCAAGTGTCTGTGAAGGGTATTCTGAGACTGAGGGGCAGTTTCAGTAGTTGACCTTTGGACTCTATGTGGGTGAGTCCCCTTTCTGTTCCCCCCTACCCTTTCTTCTATCTCAGGCTATCTGGCAGGCTGGGTCAGGCAAACAATTAAATGAAAGCTTTTATTAGTACCTTAGAGAGGCAGCTTAGGAATACTGAGAGGTCAAATGTTGCTGGAGATCGGAGTTCAAATCCTAACTTTATCATTTAGGAGTTGTGACCTTGGATCACTTATTTCACTTCTTTGAGCCTCTATCTTTATAAAGGGAAGACTATCTAATGAGGATATTGTGAAGAAAAGTCATGATACACATGAAGCACCTAGCACAGTTCTGGCACAAGCAGGGCCCAGCTGAGGTAGGAAAGGCATGGCAGCAGTAATCCTGAGCCATAATGCCACTAGGAGGAGTGGCCTTAGCTGCAGTGGCAGATGTAGCAGCAACTTTCTTCTTCGCTTTGTTTGCTCAGATGCTGCCTTTATAATGGTAATGGAGTATTTTCAAATTCAAAGGCCATTCTAGAGATAAAGAAAAATGATAGTGGGTTTCCCTGTAATTAATGGCATCTTTTAGCATTTCAGTCTGATTATAAATAGGATATAAGATGCCTTCTGTGGTGAATAACATGTCTTTCTAGTTTTCTGGATTTATGAATTTAGCCCATATGAAATTAATTATTGTGGGTGTATTACATGGATGTGAAACATCTGGAATAATAGGATTTTATTGTTAATAGACCTCTCAGGAGCTCATGACAAACATCCTTATAATAGCAACATATGCTGCTAGTTTAATGAGAACCATCACTGACAATTAATGGTTCTTGTGCTTTCAGTAATTTGCACATTTTCAAATTTTATATTCTTTATTTTCATCTTTATGGTTTCAGTTTGTGACTTGTTTGAAATTAAAGCCAGAACTCTGTTCAGAGAAGAAAAAAATATTTATTGAGTGTATACTATGTGCCAAGCATTGTGTTATATATTTTATATATGTGAATATACATGAACATGAAATTACTTGGGAGCCTGAAAACAATCAGACATCCCTCTATTTACAAACAGGAAGTCTGAGGCACAGTGAGATTAATAGCTCATCAATGTGGATGCTTAGGCTAGAATTAAAGGTTGAATTTCTCAGTTCTTTCATTCATTAGAACAGAAACTAGAATAATGTAGAAAATATTCCGTTTTCTATAAAGCATATTTCTGCTTTCAATAGTCCTCTCAACTTTATGCGTAATAACCTTCCAGTCATTCCTGGGACATATTGGGCTTAAGCTGGTGTGGGCAAGGAGCTGATAAAACTGTTAATTTAAACTTCTGATGTATTTCAGAACCTAGTCTGTGCGCCAGGTCAACAGCTATGGAAATATGCAAAAGGAGAATATTCTGTTTTCCCTTGTTCTTTTGATGCTGAGAAAAGGAATTTTTATTGAGTACTGACTATGCACAATCTGTAGGTCAGCCATTGAATAGCTGGGTTCTCTGAAGAGGAAGGTTCAGCCTGGACCCCAAAGCTCACTGGGGTGCTCTTCCCTCACATGTTTGGTTCGGACTCTCTCAAATTAAACATTACTGATACATTTTAGGAAAATAACAGAAAGTGTGCATGATGTCGCCACAGAAAATGTGATTAGGGGAAGGAGAATGAATGGTAGGCATACTGTTGCTGGAGAAGGCAGAATTAGTTCCCTTCATGCTTCATTAATCTGCATTCAATCACTGTTGCCTTTGTATAAAGACAAAGGCAAAATTCTTATCTCAGTAATTTATCTTTTGTCTTCACAGCACTCATATTATTTGAAACAGTCCTGTTCAACTATTTAAAATCTTGCATATTACTTCTTCCCCTCATAAGAATGCAAGATCCGTGACAGCAGGTACCTTTCCTGTCTTTATAAAATGAGTGATTGTATATCTAACCTTATTTTCAAACAAGGTAAATTCTACCTTACATCGCATGTTCATTCACTGGATCATTTAAACAATGCATGTTGCCTGCTGAAGTAGGTATATTCACATAATACGTGCACATAGGTATGCACAAATAATAGGCAAATTTGCATAACAAGTGAGGTAGTAAGCTTCAAATAGTGGTTGGACCTCTTCCTTGTTCCATGAACTGGAAAAGCTCTACAACTTATCTGAGTCTCTTTCATCCCACCCATAAAATGCTAATCTATGCTGGCGTCAGCCTGCCCCAGCAACAGCATGTACTCTGTTGCTTCTGCCCTAACTTATGCCTGGACCACTGAGAATCTGGCCGGGTAACAAGTAGGTGGTTTTCTCCTACTAAAATCCAACGTCTAGACACAGCCTACAGATCACACACCAGATGCTCCCGTTGCATTTTATAAGCAAAATTGGGCACTTTCAGGAGCCCAAGGACATGGCAGTGATCTGTTCACTATCAGGTGTGACTGTGGGGCTAGACTGCCTGCTGTCTAGGCCCCTGGTTCTCCCTCCAGTCCCCACAGAGAGAGGACCCTGGTCCTCAGATTCTGGTCTGCTGTGGACCTGGCACCATAGTAAACCTGCTAACCCCTTTCCTGAAGTCCAGGCCTTGCACTTGGCTTTCCAGGTATTGCTTCAGTATCTCCAAGTTCTATAGGTTGGCCAAACTCCAGATACTCTCAGTGGCCATCCCCTAACTCCTTACATCTGATACCTTACATGCTGACATTTTAAGCCGTGCTTAAGTTTTTCTACAACTCTTCTGAATCTCCCAAGTTGAATTGCTGACAGATTCAGGAGAGTTGCAAAAAAAACTTAGACTTGATCCTCTGTTATTTTACCTAGTCTGGTGAATTTCCCTCAGTTACCATACTATACTCACTACTGTTTCAGTACTATGTAAAGGGGAAAGATTGTCATAAACTGTGTAGCGTCTTGTTTGTGTTTATGTGTATTTAGAATAGATCTAACCGGAGTCATTGGACACCCTTGCAAAATGAAGTCCCTTTGAGATGTGGAGAGTGTAATTTGCAAGATCAGTTGCAAACAATCTCCACAAATCTTTAAATACAAGGTGCATTCACACCTCAAGTGGGTAGTTTATGCTTTTAAGGTAAGCTAAATGCAATAAACTGTAGACACACCGTTTCACTAATAATAGAAATTGTCTCATGCTGAACTGTAGCTCAAGATATTCCGACACAGGCTGCAGCCACATTATAAAGCCTGCTCTGGATTCTGTATTATGAAGCCCAGGGTGACTTTAAGGGTTGCAATGGTAAAGAAGCCTGATAAAATATAAAGTTTTCTAAATATGTTCTCACCATTTTTTGCTGACCACTTTCCAAAAAGTAGGGAATAAGGGTATTGAAATGAATAAAGCCAGATTATATTAATCTTGTTATTTCTTTAGCGAATAAAACATCGATATATCCCTAGAGCCTAGCACCA
The DNA here is from genome assembly GCA_963574225.1 of Lagothrix lagotricha. NCBI lineage: Eukaryota > Metazoa > Chordata > Mammalia > Primates > Atelidae > Lagothrix > Lagothrix lagotricha. Next base: position 82,351 of record CAUYNB010038400.1, on the reverse strand, counting down.
TACCTGGTACCAGGCAAGTAAGTGCTCAGTAAATGTTGGTTGAATGAAAGAATGTCAGCCACTGACATTTTTTCCTTCATGGGTGATGGCAGCTGAGAAAGACCAAGGTCAGAGATAATGAGACTTCACAACCTCATGGCTACAGTGAGAATTATGGAAGTGCTTTAGAAGTAAGTTATTTGAAGCTCAGTGGGAAAAGATTCTTCATCTTCCCAGATCTCTGCTGTCACTTTACAAAGAGAAATAAAGACTTATCTTGATAGCAAGGGACATTCAGGGATAAGGACGCCGAATAGGGTCCGAGTGTGGAGCCCTGGCGGGGCAGTTGGTGAAGCAGTATGAATAGCACAAGAGTCAATCTTTAGAATTCTCCACAGAGGCTTAGAAAGATGTGTAAAGCACTTGGGATTTGATTTTACTTTTCAGGGTTTTCTATTCTGCTCTTGTACTTACTGCCACTGAGTGGAAAAGAAAGCAGATCTGTTGCAATGTTCCAGTTGCATAGTTTGTGTGTGTTTTAAAGAAGAGGAAGGAAGTCGTGGAAGGCTTGTGAGAAGGATGCCTTTTGCTGATAAGCATGCCTTACAACATTTTGAGATGGTATGCAGAATCTACTCATCTTCCTTGGGGAATTGTAATGTACGATGAATTTGAAGATTTTCTTATAGTATCTGAGCAAGTGAAGAAATCTACTACTTTTGCAATCTGTGAAAATTTTTCATTCACTCACTTTCTTACTGCCTTGTAATAGGTTAACTATTAAAAATTATAAATGATACAACAGTTGTCCTTTAAAAGAAATGGAAAAGAGATAGTATTTATTATATATCTACTATCTGTTCAAAACTATACTAAACATGTTATAGTCCCATCACATTTAATATTCATAACTGCCCTGTGAATCAGATATATAATTATCCCTATTTATAAATCCTGAAACTAAGACACAGGAAGTAGAAGATGCTTATCTTCTGACTCTGTCTATTCCTTATTGTCCATCATAATCTCTCCTGAAAGTGTTCCGTATCTTTACCTGATAAAGGTAAGTCATCCCTCCTCTGTGCCATCTCTGTACTTTGTACTTTGCACGTGCATCTAATGTTATAGCTTGGTATTTAAATTAATTTCTTTTCAAGCTTTGTTCTCCCTTCTGGACTATAAATCTCTAGATAATCAGGTTTTGTTTTTATCTCTGTATTTTTTGCATTGATCACAGCAATGTTTATAGTTTTTGGAGTAAATGCCGCAGAGCCAGTTAGGCATGGAGTCAGAATTTAAATGTAACCTCCTTTTGATTCTGAAAGCTCATGCATTTTTCATTATACTATGATGCCAAAACTTGAAGACAGACAGAAAGATTAACACAATTATATTATTAAATAATGCACATAAGTAATACAATTATATCCAATTTACATACCTAATATAAATATATTAGGATTAAGAAATAGGCAGGCAACTCATAGGTAAGGCAAATGTAGAAAATTTGCAGCCTTGAGAGAGTTTAAAGCTCATACAGTAAGTCTAAGAATATTGCTTTTGATTCACCACTTTATTATTTTTATTATACAACTACTACCCCGTAGTCCTGTGGGAGGCGGAAAGGTGAAAGCAGAGGGGATCCTGTCCTTAAGAAGTTTTTAGGAGACTAATATGGTGCAGGGAACTGTGTGCATACCATCGTTGATTTTGTTTTGAGTTATTTCTGCCTCTGAGCTATGTCTTCCTTATGTTTAAATTGGTTCTATTAATACCCCAGAGAATCATTGTGAAAACTAAAACAGATAACATATGCTATTGAACCTGGTGCCTAACATAGATGAAGATAAATCAATGTTACTTCTCAGTCCAAATGCAGATATGAATATGAATATGGATATGGATTATAGACTTAAATCAGAGGTTTTCGACAGGGCTGGGTGGGGAGAAACTGTTCTCCAGGTGACATCTGGCTATTTCTGGAGTCATTTTTGGTTATCACAACTGGAGTTTGCCACTGGCATCTAGTGACAGGGATACTGCTAAATATTCCTCAACACATAGAACAATCCCTCATAACAATAAATTAAAGAATTCTCTGGCCCCAAATGTTACGGGCTCTGAGTGTAGATACAGACATAGAGGCAGATAGGAAAGTGCTAAGTAGGACAAGTATCAGGTCTACTTCTGTGAGAGTGCAGATTTGGAAATGGGATGATACCCTGGCTCTGAATCTGAGATTTTTATGAAAGAGCTGGAATGTGTGTAGGCTTTGGGATTAAGTCAAGTAGAAATAAAGCAATTGGTATTCCAGGAGGAGCTTGATAAATGGGGAAAAAAAGCATTTAGGGATCAGAGTCAACAAAATAATTTTCCCATCAGATGATAAAATCTGGAAGAGTAAGTGGAGGACTTAGCAGGACCATGTAATAAGAATGTTGGTTTTGGAGGTGAGACGTGTGTATGAACAGGAAATGAGGAGCAAGATGTTAAAGGAAGGACAATGACAAAAACAGGAAAACATAAATAACACATATTATATTCATTAATTCATCAAAATAGAAAGACAGATTAAACATATCAAATGTTTTATACACACCAGAGACCTATCTAGGGAGTGGAACTAAAAACATCATAAATAAAGCATCATTTCTAAAGTCATAATTTATTTTAGTGTTCCCAAAGTATTTTCCTGATGAAGTTACATATTAAAACAAAATTAAATCAAATGTTTTGTTTAGGAAACAGAAGATTAAGCAAACTTAAAGAGTTATTTTCTTAAAGAATACTACAGAGACTAGAATGGGCTTATGAGCTACAGTATATAACAATTCTAAATTTATGTCTGTTATCCTAGTCCATATTTTGTTGCATATAACAGAATGCCTGAAAGACTGTAATTAATTTTTTAAAAAGGGAGTTTGTTTCTTACTATTTTAGAGGCTGAGAAGCCCAAGCTCAAGGGGTCACATCTGGTGAGGGCCTTCTTGCCGGTGAGGACACTTGCCAGCATCGTGAGGTGGCACAGGGCATCTCATGGTGAGGGGACAGCATGGTAGCTCAGATCTCGCTTCTTCTTATAAAATCACCAGTCCTGGCCCGGTGCAGTGGTTCATGCCTATAATCTCAGCACTTTGGGAGGCTGATGTGGGCTGATCACTTGAGGTCAAGAGTTTGAGACCAGCCTGGCCAACATGATGAAACCCTGGCTCTACTAAAAATATAAAAATTAGCTGTGCATGGTGGCGCGTGCCTGTAATCCCAGCTACTCGGGAGGCTGAGGCAGGAGAACTGCTTGAACCCGGAGGTGGAGTTTGCAGTGAGCCGAGATTGCGCCATTGCACTCTAGCCTGGTGGACAAAAGCAAGACTTTGTCTCAAAACAACAGCAACAAAAACAGCAAAAACCAGTCCTGCTTCCATGATAATCTATCAATCCATTAATCCATGAACAGATTAATCTATTCATGAGGACAGAGCCCTCATGACTCCATCACCTCTTAAAAGCCCTACCTCTCAATACTGCCACACTGGGGACTAAATTTCAACCTGCATTTTAGAGAGGACAAATATTAAAACCACAGCATCTGTGAAGTACTTTTTTTTTTGAAGGAGCATCTTTCAGAGCCAATATTTAGCCAGGCTAAATTTAGGAAACACTATCCTAGCACCAGGTCTCCCGCCAGTAAGAAAACACTTCATGTTTTCATGATGGCACTGGAATTTGCAGAAATTGGCAAAGAAACCACTTCTGGTGTTCCCAGTACTTGAAATTTCTAGAAGAAAGGCTTTGTTTTGTTTTGTTTTGTTTAATAAGCAAAAAGGTTAAGACAATTTATGGTTAGCCTCTGGCATGTGTTTGGTACTAAATAAAGATTTTTGAATGTAGTTAAATGAGTAAGACACTAAAAGTGTGGTAACAAAAAAGAGGAAGATTAAAAAAAGCTTATGAAAGGAAAACATGCAAAGCTTGGCAATAGAATGTATACATTGAATACAAAACAAGTAGGAAATTAAGGATGAATAAGAATTCACTGTTTATATTAGAGAAAATTATGGTTTAACTCATGAGATCACAGAAAAGAACAAAATAGGGAAATCATATTAGAATAAAAGCATCAGACTGAGAAGCTGGATTTTGATGTCTAAACTAGGTCACTAATTGATGTGTAAACCTGGCCAAGACCCTTAATCTCTCAGATCCTTACTCGGTTATTTATAAAACATAGATACCTATGCTCCCAATGGCGATTAAATAGCCTTAATAAATATACATGTAAATGTACATATATACATTATTACACAAATATAATACATACAGGTATATATAGATATGCACATATACGTAAAAGGAATTATTATTGTAGCTTATATTCTAGACCCATAAGCACTTTCATAAAGATTTCAATGATATACACTCTATTAATTACTTAGTTTTTTTTTTTTTTTTTTTTTTTGGCTGGGTACGGTGGCTCTTGCCTGTAATCTCAGTACTTTGGGAGGCTGAGGCAGGCAGATCACGAGGTCAGGAGTTCAAGACCAGTCTGCCCAACATGGTGAAACCTCATCTCTACTGAAAACACAAAAAATTAGCTGGGCATGGTAGTGGGTGCCTGTAATCTCAGCTACTTGGAAGGCTAAGGGAGGAGAATTCCTTGAAACCCAAAGGCAGAGGTTTCAGTGAGCTATCACACCACTGCACTCCAGCCTCCGTCTTAAAATAAATAAATAGCCTTAACAAATATAAATACATATATGTCAATGTACATGTACGTATATACATGTATTACACAAACATAATGCATACGTATGGGTATATATAGATATGCACATATATGTAAAAGGAATTATTGTTATTGTAGCTCATATTCTAGATCCATAACCACTTTCATAAAGAATTTCAATGATTTACACTCTATAAATTACTTAGTTTTTAAAAAATTCATGGCTACTATAAAATGATTTTCTTAACCATCTTTTGGTGATATCAGAAATTCAACTTTTCTTGATATTCAGGTGAAACTAGGTTCATATGATTTTGATATTCACAATTAGTAATTATCAATTAATATAGTTTACTAAGCAGAAATTTGGTTTATTGTATCTGGGATACCAGATGCTGAGAGAATAAAAATTAATCCCAGTCCTCTAGGAGATTATTATCTAGGTGCAGGAACTGATGGCCAAGTAAGTGGTGATGACGGATAGCCCCAGTTGAGCATATTCCTTAAGGAAGTGGCATTGTTTTCTTCCTGATAATATTCGAAGAAGTTAATTCCACATCTCCTCAGTAGTGAAAAAACAGCCAATCTGACAGGGAGGCCATACTTTACTTCATTAGAGGATTCCAGTGACATCATGAAGTAGGAAAAACACACATACACACATACACAGCAAAAGTGGCATTTCCATCACAAACTGTTCAGGTTCTCCCGTGACCTCTCCACAATTTGTGTGGAAATAAAGCTGCCCCCACTGGAATTCACAAAACCCCAGGTTTCATGGACAATTTAAGGTGTGAATATAGGGGAGGGGTGGTCCTCTGGATAGATGGTAGCTTGAATAACTAATTTCAGTAATCAGAATAAATATTGGCTTACGTATCTGTATTCAAGGTATTGATGTTATCACACTGGTAATGCACAGATGAGGACACATGGTCAGTGTACAAAATAATAATAGCTACCATCTTCTGAGTCTCTACAAGGTGGCTAGAAGACTTCTAAGCAGTATGGGATAGAGTTTTCTCACTGAACCCTCAGAATACACACTGTATGCAGGTATTTTTAACTCCCTTAATGCAGATGAAAGTGAGGCTCAGGGGAGGACACATATGTGCATGAGGACACATAGTTAGCAAGAGACGCATTGTGGGTTTTAAACTGTTTTCTAGTTTTTATTCCCATACTGCATGCCTCATTGCATGGCTTCCTCCTGCTTTCCTTTTCTGGATTCCTGTGATAGAGGAGGCTTCTAGCCTAGGTTAGGTAGCAAAGGTATTGTAGCTAGAATTACCTCTTTTAACACTATTAGTTATTAGGTAGAGGGAATAAGAAAGAGAGAAGAGTAGTGGACAAAAGTGACCACAGTATGTTCAATGTCATTATTTTTTAAAGAATCAAATTATGATTTGGGGCATCCCTAACAGAGAACACCATGCAATTTGAGGAACAGAGAGAGAAAAAAAGATTACTTGGCCTATGAAAGGGAAGAGTCACTAAAGCTGTTACATACCTGCATGGTTTTCGTTTGGAAAAGGATATGGAAGGCAAAGTAGACTAACTCATTAAGGACCCAGTCTGTCTGCATAAGGCAAGTTCTTGAGTGAGTATTTTAAATTAATTTATATATGAGAAAACTAAAACCGTGAGATTTCAATAGGCTTGGCTAAGGTCATTCATGCAACAGAGATTCAAACAAAAATCCACCTTGCAAGCCTTCATTTTTTTTTTTTTTCTGAACCATTCAATAATGAAATGGATGATCTTTGACATACTCAGCTCTGTGGTTTTAGAAGCATTAAAGTTGAAGCTGAGGGACTATATGATAGTGATGACATAGAAGCAATTCTTGCACTTGTTGCGCTTTTAGAATGATGATCTTCATGGTCTTTTCTAATGCAACGCAACAATTCTAGGAGCTAATGAATAATTTGGAAAGGTGGTACATACTAAGCAGTTGTCAGAGAGAATGTCATTGCATTGCCGTTCCTGATATTAGCTATAGATGCAGTGAGAATAAAAGGGTTTGAATGAACACCTTTATTGAAAGTTGAGTCAGTGTAATCCTTCAGAGCTGTAATTATTCATTGTATGCTAGTTTTGTACTTTGTGCGTTGTTAGGAGAACAGACAAATGAAAGTTCTGTCCCTCAAATAACAGATTGCTCAGGAATTTCTTCTATCTACTGGTCCTAACACTGAAGTAGCAAAACTATAAATAGGACCAATCTTAGTCAGACATAGGGAAAAGTATAGGTGGTGTGTACAACTACATTACATAGAGTAATACCAGGTTTGGGAGGAAACGAATCAGGAGCCAAATCAAAATAAGAAATGTCAGATAGAATCCAAGAGGTAATCAGAAGTCAGAATGGATTTGGATTAATGAGTTCAGTTCAATTCAACAAATATGCATTGAATTATAATCTAGTGGGAAAAATATACAGGTTAAAAATAATTAAAATATATTGCAATGAAAATGGAACCCTAATGTATGTGGTCTGATACTGCTTTCTCTTTTATTCAACATTAATATTTCTAGCATTCATTGATGGTGTTGTGTGTAGTTGAAATTCATTTTCAGTACTGAAAAACTGCACATTGTGTGATCATATTATAATTTCAAACCTCAATATAATGCAAAGTAAAATAATATAGTGCTAAAAGAAAGCACATATACTTAATATAAAAACAAAATGAAGAGGGTCATAAGCACCCATTTCAGGATAGTGATCATTCTAGGATAAAATGAAAAATTAGTCCAGGAAAGAGGCATATAGGTAGAAACTGGAATATTCTAGTTCTCATATGTGGTGGTGGGTTTATAGTTATTTATTTTAATGCTTCTATATGTAGACATATAAGTATATGTATGAACTATATATAAATGTATCTACATATAAATGTTACATATTTATTTTATACATATATATACTACATAATGAAACATCCAAAAAATTTTTTAAGTTTAAATGTATAGTGAACCATAAATATATATACTCATAGAATGCAATGATCGAAGAAAAGAAAAAGGAGTTGCTTATTTTGGTTGGGTAGATAGATTTTTTTTTAATATGTTGTCTCTGAGTTGGATTTTTGAGGAATGCATAAATGTTTCCCTCATTCAGAAAGAAAAGCATTCCAAGAAAAACAAAAGAAGTGTCTGCTCTGGAAGACATGTTGTACCATTCTGCATATTATTTACCATTCCCTGTTTAATATCTCTAACAACGCAATATGTGTATATAATAATATATAAATAAATATAATTAAATAAATGAATAAGTGAAGATATTCAGGATTGACAGATGTAATGTATGTAGTGTGTGGATGTGTGAATATGAGGAACCTTATATTAGGGAATAAGGTTGAAAAAGCAGAAAGAAGCTGCTTAAAGAGTTTTATTGCCAAAGTGAGGAACTGTGTTAAAAACTTCTCTTCCTAGTCCGCTAGGGGAGGCGTTTCAAACGCAGGAATTTCCGGGCTCCATCCAGAGACCAGAGGAGTTTCAAATGTAAAGTTCTTTGTCTGGGTTTCTCTTAATGGGCCAGGTAGGGAAAGCCAGGCGGTGGGGCTCTTTTGTCCCAAATTCCAGCAGAAAGCTCTGGGAGGAAGGGGCTCTGTAACTCAGGGTTGTAGAATAAGTAGCCAATCCGGTATCAGAGTCAAAGATCAGTCACTCCAGAGGAAATTTGAAAGAACTCCTCTCATTGGATGAGAACATGAATGGGGAGAGAGTAACTCAAGGGTTAAAACTTCAACTGCTCCTACCAGAACGGATCTGGCTCTGAGTTCCCCTCCCTCAACAGCGTGGGAGCTGTCCTGTCTCCCCCTCCCCCTCCCCCATCCCTCCCTCTCTCCCTCTCATAAATCACTCTTCTGCAAAAGCTCTTTGGGTCCACAATATTTTATTCGAACAGTAAACTCACCACACCTCCGGGGCCTCTTTCCCTATTCTTCGGGGTTACAGAGGCCAAGAACCTATGAGCTCTGGGAGCTGGGTACACTCCCCTGGTTACAAAAGGATCTTAAGGAAAATAATAGTGTTTTAGGTGGGGGAATGACACATTTGACTTAAATGGTAGACACTCTGGCTATAGAATGTGAAGGATGGCTTGGGAGTTTCAAGGATGGTGGTGGTGGGACCTCGATCATAAAGAAGGAGGCTAACTAGGAGGGGTGAACTAGTGCTAGCAGGAGGTGACAATGTGGAGTGGGGACAGCAACCTGACAATGACCAGGGTTCCTTTTCAGATTGTTCATGAGGAGCAGGACAAGGAGGCAGATTCACCGGCAAGAATCTAGAAAAAGCTGCCAATCCCAAAGCATACTTCTCACTTCTTTTGGTCTTAAAGAGATACATGCCCTTTCCATACTGTTTTTCAGAGATTTTACTGTTCTATTTTTCAACTTCTTGGATTTTAGCTTTGGTTTGAATAACAATACTCGTTTGGACAACCCGTTTTAGAAGTCCGTACACTTTTTGTGGTAGCTTAAAACACTTAAAAAACAAAACTAGCTAAAACTCAGGCCCTTGTTCTCCTTTGTCTTTTTCTCCTTCTCCTCCTTTTTTCTTTTTGCATATGGGATAAAGCAGTGGTCCCCCAAAATAATTCTGAAGGCATGATCCAAACATCTTGGGCTTTTTTTTTTTCCCCCCGACTCTGGCACGTGACTCTAGTTTGACATGCTGGCACATACCAGCGCACAGTTATTCATTCATATCGTAAGTATTTGTACATGTTCTGGGGGCGCTGTGGTGTACTGAGCATATCCGCCCTTCAGAGCACACCTGATCATACTCCCATATGTTGAAACGCTTGGCAGATGATGTTTCTCAGGTGACTCCCTCTCTAGAAACTGCCTCCAGTCAGAGTGCTGTTTTGCTCAAGATCTTACCCACTACCAGAAGACAGCTTGTGTTAATGCCTGGGCAATTAGTTGGTTAAAATCCACCCATTTGCCTCAAGGTGGGACAACTCTGAAGAAATAATCCAATTTTAGAATTCCCCATAAGAGAGGCTAAGGACATTATTATAATTGCATTGCAATGATAATAACCACTCTTTTAGCCCCTTCCTTTGACCCCAGCTGCGATCATTCCCAATAAACTCCTTGCACACAAATCCCCATCTCAATTTGTTTCTTATGGAGCTCAAACTAAGTTTCCTGCCATGTGCCTGGCAAAGCGGGTCTAATGATTCTGAAGAGACCACATAGGTGCAAAGATAAAAGTTGAAGCAGCAGCAACATTTAAAGGGCATGTGAGGGCAGATAACTGTGTGTGTGTGTGCTGTGTGTGGATGATAGATATATCGGTAGCCTTGAGAAGCAGATTGGTAAAATCCAAGAAGTTTCATGAAGGCATAACATAATCTTTTGAAGCCATTGGGATAGTATATTCTTATCTCTTTAAGAATAAGAGAGATATGCTTTGAGGATTGGCAACATTTTCTGTCCGCAGACATGGGTACAGTCTTAGTTATCACTCTATTGAGGATTTACTGTGCTTCAAAGCTTTAATCTTAGAGAACATTGATTTACTCTTCAAAAATTTTAGGGCCTCTGCCGACATCCAGGCCAAGGGAAGTTTAACTTTGTATTGAGACATTTTTCTTTTCCTGTGTATGTACACAAGGCAATGAAGGAAATAAAATTAAGGGATGGCTGAATTCATAGTTTCAATGTATGAGGGTCATCTTGTTTTGTTATACAGGTCACAAACGTAAGCTGAATAAAGAGTGTTATTTGTTAATCAAACTCTGTGGGATTTTGCAGCCTAATTTGAGTGGACAATATTCTTGCTCACAGCACTCTAGGTTAAAACTTAAATGACAATACATTATTATGCCAATTAAAAATTCAAAAATAAATGCAATATTTAAACCTGTCTTTCCCCACCAACATACACATACTCAATGATTTTTAGAAATAACAAGAGTTCTCCAAGTTTCTTTTTTCTTCACAGCTCTTTAAAATGTCAAAGGCATAAATGAAGCTCAGCTCTTACAAAAAGAGCTGTTATTCAGCTGAATGATAAAGGGTGTTCTTTTGTGCGAGATACTACAGACTTACAGTGGCATAAATGAGAAACAAACAGAAAAACAAAACAGGTGAAACATGCATTGCATGACAGACAGACCTGGATTTCTATTACCTGTTCTCCATTTACTCTATGAATGGACTTGGGTAAATTCCTCAGCTTAATTTCAGTTTTATCATCTGTAAAATGAGAATAATAAATTTCTACTGAGTTGTGTAATAATCATGTAAGTTTATGCATGTAAAGTACCTAAAGAGCCGAAGGGCACATAGGAAATTCTAACATATAATTTTTTGAGTAGGTTCTCAAGATAAAGTATATGCATAGAAATAAATTCAAAATCAGACACACGAATAGGGATTTTATTGAAATTTCTTATATGATAGTCTTTGTGGGGAGGGCACTGGGAAAGACCTGTGGCTTCTGCATTTTGACTGATGATTAAACTTTTGCTGCAATTAGAGCTGTAAGATTGTAGTTCCAGTCCTTGGCACTTATTAAAAGTGCTGTACTGGGAAAAGAGTAATATGGCGTGAAAAGAAGAACACCTGGATGGACTGTAATGTCCCCTGAGTGGTCACTCTAGTTCTGCCACCAGTTGCTTTTGAGACATTGAGGAGGTCACTGTAACACTGTGAGCTGTGATTTGCTCATCTGTAGCACTGGCATCCTAAATTGGGTGGTCTGTGTATGTTTTGCTGATTTGCTGATGTTCTAAGTAACTACTCTCATTTATTTACTGTGGGTACTTGGAAACAGACATAGTCAATGCCTTCTGCCTATGAATTTAGCATCCAAGGAGTCTAGGAAGAAATACTGGGAGGGGGTGCAGGTGGAAGCCAAGCAATGAAAATAAAGTTCAGCAAGTACTTAAATGTACAGGGAGAAGCACCTAACCTGTTTCGGACATATCAGGGATGTCCTTTGAAAGGTAGAGAACAGGAGGCAAGGAGAAGAGGTGTCTAATGGTGTCCAAAGACCCGAAGACGAGAAAAATGAGAAAGAGCATAACTTATATTCTAGAAGCTGAAACAAGCTTTGTTGGACTAGGCCGGATTGTACAAATGAAAGAAGAGGAAATATATGTAGAGAAATAAGGAATGGTGGAATAATACATGTTCTTATCCCTCTTTGAATTCATGGTGTTTAATGATCAGCAATGATTTTTGGATCATCAAACACATGAGTGATAAATTAAACTTCTATCCTATTTTTCTACTTTATTGTAAATGAAAATTCTGACAGCATATTTTTATAAAGGGTCCCAGGGGTAGACAAAATCATTTGACATGTTGAGGCTGAAAGGTACACCACCAAAAAAAAAAAAAGAGAGAGAGAGAGAGAGATCTGTCAGAGGAGAAAGGAACTGCTCTTCATTTCTTAATACATTAACTCTATATTTATTGACCCACCTATCATGGGCCAACTACTGCTCTAGCTCCCAGGAAAATGGCAGTGAACAGTATATCTAAGACTGTGCTCAATGGATGTCAACATGTAGTATGAATCTTGTACATGCAGTGTCTCATGTACTGCTCTTGGGAGGCACGATGAATCTCTAAAGGGGAAATACCCTGTATTCTTTAATCAGGACCAATGTTGTGTTTATTTATGCCTTTGAGAAGGATGTTCTGGTTGTTCTCAGATTGTGTGACAGCAATTGTCATTAACTTGCCATGTTCACAAGCAAAAAAGATCTTCAATGTATATTCATGTGCTAATATGGCATTAGTATTATATTTAGTATGTTAGTCATTCAAATTATAGAAAAGTGCTGCGTATAATCTTTATAGAGAATTTTTCTCTTTCTTTGGGCCACTAGGAAATTAATATTCTTAGGTTGAAATGAAAGTTCTCATAATATGAAGAAAGTACAAAATTTGAGTTTATAATGCTGCAAAATAGGTTCATTTTAGTTACAATTTTGAGGAGTATTAAAAACATTACCTAGAAAGAAATTTGATTTAATGTTCTGAATAGAATTGAGGAAGGTACAGTTTTCAAATTTCAAGAGACTAGTTTCATGGGGAGGAATCTGGAACTGAAAGTCAGGATGTGGTTCTTATTTCAGTATTAAACTAACTTAGGTTATGATGTTAAAAAAGTGATTGAGAGAGGAAAATACTGACCTCCAATAAAAGAAAGCTTATCTTCTAGGATCAAATATTGAAAAAAAACCTGTCAAATGAAAGAATTATTATCCTTGCTCTATGTAGGTACAGTAGAGTAGAACTGACAAAAACCAGACTTGTAGCTGTAGTGAAAAAAATCTTCAATTACTACTAGAAGTACAATCATTATTACTATAACTAATAGACAAATTTCATTATTACAGTAAAGATTATATAGGTATGTGTGTGCAAGTGCCATTATGTATACTTATTATATAATACAGTGTTCTAAATTTATTCATGTGTTTAATAATTTAATCCACAAAACAATACTATAAATGAAATACTATTATAATCTCTATTTTGCCCATGAGAAAACTGAAAAATAGCCAAGTCAAGTGATTTTGCCCCAAGCAACACAATAAGTAATTTGATGGAGCTAGTATTTCATTCTAGACAATATGACAGTGGAACACACACTAATATAAAATTATTTCAGGCGGAGATTGCCAAAGATTAAACCAGCTTCTTGAACAAAGAGGGAGTTATTTGCACCTAACATTTTCAGGTGGAAGCTAGGTTGAACATTTGATGAAGGACATGCAGGTACAGGATGAGTATTTGAGAAAGATAACTTGTAGGACTCTCCCTGATCCTGACATGTTTCCATTCTATATAAGCTGCTCCAAGAGCGAATCAGCTTTGCCAGATTAGATGTTCAAAAATAATATTGGACTGAAGCATAGTCATGCTCTTTCATTTTTACTGCATATGTACTTGGATCTGCTTGGACAAAACCGTCTTCATTTCTTCTTTTTGCCCCTAGAGGCTAATAGAGACCGTGTCCATCGTGTAAGTACTCAAAATATCCTTGTCATTATCATTCTTATATCTACCACCACCAGCAAAGACACTATAACTAGACAATGTAGTAAAGTGAAAGAAACATCAGAACTGGAGCCCAAAGTCCTTGGTTGTAACCTGAAAGATATCAAGTGCTAGTAATATGACCAGGCCCAGGTAACACAAATTTCTGTGGCTTCACTTTTTCTATTTGTAAAATATAGGTAACAATGGTGTCTATCTAACTCAGGTAGTATTCTAGGGCCTAGAATCTCACTCAGAAATCCTTACCACTCTAAAGAAAGTTCAGTTGAGTTTTAGTTATTATCCCTTAACTCCAAATATTGCTAGCAATTGCGAGTATCCAATATTATCCTTTTTAAGGCTTAAAAATGTTTCATCATCCTTTGTTAATTACAGTTAAGCTATTTTTTGTTTGTGCCTTTAGAAGCTTAAAGGGACTAGAACAAATATGGGAAAAAAATAACTATATCCATCTTTTCAGAATAAATACTTGATTTTGATTTACAAAATAAAAACACCTTTAAAAAATTCTTTTCACCATCTTTTTTTTAGTGGAAGGTAAACATTATATATTTTACAATTAAAAGTGCTTTCCACCCTCTTTGCTGCGGGGAACTCAGAGCTGCTGGCGAATGACAACATCACTGAAGCTTTGAGCCTCAACAAGATAAATCCTGGTTCACCACTTGCTGACAAGCCCAAGTGAGGAGATAAAGGTGACTATAATCAGGCACCAGGAAAATGTGTCTTGCTTCTGGGGAAAGATTGTACTTGTCAATATTTCCTCAGGGCTTTGTTCGGTTTGCTTTCTTTTTCTAAATCATTCTTTGAAACATGGATTCAAAACAGGTCTTCCAAAAGTGGGTGTAGTGGAGTTAGAAACAAATTTTGTAACTCTGAGTTCTCTTCCTCTGTTCTGTATACTAAGGAAGAGAAGTAGAAAAGATATACATGTTAGTCTTGCAGGAAATCTTTCTGAATCGTTTCAAGCTGCCATAACAAAATACCATAGACTACCTGGCTTAAACAATAATTTATTTGCTCATAGTTCTGGAGGCTAGAGGTACCAGATTAGTATGCCAGCACCATTGGACCCTCGTGAGGGCTTTCATCCTGTCTTACAGAGGGCCTCGTTCTCTCTCTGTCTTCATTTGGTGAGGAGAGAATAAGAGAGTAAGCTCTCTGGTGTCTCTTTTTATAATGGCACTAATCCCATCATGGGTTCCTACCCTTATAACTCAACTAAACCTAATTACCACCCAAAGGCCCTGTCTCCAAATACCATCACAACAGAAGTTATGGCTTCAGCATATGAATTTAGGTGGGACACAATTGAGTACATAGCAGCATCATTGCTGAATGAGAAGGTGGTACAACTTAGATTTTCACTCTCTTGGTATATGACAAAGAAAGTTTTCTAGCTCCTGTATTCTATTCTGTTCTATGTTGTACATCAAGTCTTGGTGACTCACTGGGTTTTGAGATTCCTATTAGAACAAAAATTGAAGATGCCTTTATTTAATAATAACAGTCAAATCGGAGAGGTGGAAGTTTGAGTGCCCTGGATTGAAAAGCCCATATCTGATTTCTGGAGAGGGGATTTATTTTTCTTCCCAGGGAATGTTTTATTTGAGTTTGCTTCTCTAATAGTTCATGGACAATCTAGAAATGAGCCAAAGTTTATTTCCTTAAAAAGTAATATAGTATTTTAGAATCAATATGGATTTTAGAGTTATAAAGAACTTGCTTTGAATCGCACCTTTGTTGCTTCCTAGATTATGCCTTTTAAACAAAGTTCTTAACATCTGTTTTTTTTTCTTGTTTTTTTTGAGACGGAGTCTCTTAACACATCTTATTATCTGTGAGTTAATGATAGCACCTAAGAGTCTCATTCTGTGGATTTAATAACATTACAAAAACCAAAGACTAAGTAGAGTCCCTGGAATGAACAGGATGATTAACAATTTAATTTCTCTTCTCCACTATCTTCCTGCAAAGATGCCCTCCTAGAGTGAGGTTTTCCTAGTTAATGATAATTAGCTTTGTCATCAGCCAACCCAAGATTCCTTTTTTTTTTTTTTTTTTTGAGACAAAGTTTTACTCTTGTCACCCAGGATAGAGCGCAATGACGCGATCTCAGCTCACTGCAACCTCCGCCTCCCAGGTTCAAATGATTCTCCTGTCTCAGCCTCCCGAGTACCTGGGATTACAGGTGCTTGCCACCAGGCTCGGCTAATTTTTGTATTTTAGTACAGACCGGGTTTCACTCTGTTAGCCAGGCTGGTCTCAAACTCCTAACCTTAGGTGATCCACCACCTCTGCTTCCCAAAGTGCTGGGATTACAGGCCTGAGCCACCATGCCAGGCCCCAAGATTTCTTATAGGAATAGTTTGTGAGACTTGTAATTTTAATTGATCTCCAGGTTGATGATCTTGCCACAAATATTGTTGAGACAATTAGGTATATTTTTAGCCAGAGGTAACAACCCAACAAATCTTGGGTTGGCTGATGGCAAAGCTAATTGTCATTAACTAGGAAAAGCTTAAAACTAACAAAGGCTTAAACAAACAGGGATTTATATTTCTAATGAAACAAGAAATCTGGATCTAAATAGTCTGGGGCGAGTGCAGGGCCGGCCTCCTGATAAACACCCAAATTCTATTTGTTTACCTTCTACTCCACTGTTCACAATATATTAGCTAATTGTCTTATATTCACAAATTAGCTTTCCTAGCAACAAGCATCGCTTCCATGTTTAAGGCAAGAAAAAGATGGAAAGAGACATTCCCATTTGTGTCTGTCCCTGTTATCAGATAAAAAGCAGACTTCCAGAAACTCCATAATAAATGCTTATGCATCATTCACTAAACTATCATCTGGCCCTCTCTAGCTGCAGGAGATGTTGATAAAGCAGTAGTGAGATTTTTCAGCCTCTAGAGTGTAAGCTGGCAAGAGATAAGTGATTCAGAATGCCTGTAATGATAGCCAATGAGTAGTGTCATATATATTTGGAAAATACTACTTATTCAGTTCCGTCCAATGAACATTAACCGAGGATCTACTAAGTGTCAGACATTGTGCTAGGTGTTGAGGCAACTGAGAATAAATCCAAAACAAAATATGGTCCCTCTTTTTCAAGAACTCTGTCACATGAAAAAGAGAGAGAGACAACAACCTAGTTAAACTCTACTGAGAGAAATATTTGCAGGGCCACAATTCTGAACTCTAGACGAACCACGTTCAAAGGTCATTTTGGTGTCACCAAGGTCATACTGCACTGTTCATCTGCATCATACTGCTAGTTCCTTCTGAGAGTGAGCAGGATGATGAGAATCTACCTTTATCATGATGACCTTGAAACATTCTCCGAAAAATCAAGGATTCAGTTCTGTTTCCAAGTTGGAGTTTACTTGTTTAATTGTATTTCATGTCTTGGAGAATGTTTAAATCAGATAGAAGAATTGTAATAAGTCAGTTATATAGAACAAAAAATGTCTCACATTGTTTTTAATAAACACAATTAGCTCCTTTATGTCTCAGAGAGTTAACAGAAAAAAAAGCTATTTTAACAGGTCACAGTTGGACACATTGCCATAGTTTGGATCCTGTATGTTCTCTTTGCCATAAGGCAGGATTCAGCAAACTTTGTAAAAGGCTAGGTAGTTCGGCTTTCCAAGTCATGTGCTCTTTGTGACAGTCACTCAACTCTGTCATTGCAATGCAAAAACACCACAGACAATATGAAAACAAGTGATTATGGTCATGTTCTAACAAAACTTTATTCACAAAAATAGGTGGCAATCAAAATTTGGTTCATAAATCATAGTTTATGATCTCTGTTATAATGGTATAAAAAATCTTGACCCTGTTTTCATTGTGTAATAGTAGATGTAGTCATCAACTATAGTAATGTATTCAAGGATGTTTAAGCCAGCTGAATACCGTTTGCCATGACTTTGTAAGTTAAATTCATTCTTCAGCCCCAGCTCTCTAAGGAGAATGTGTGTGATAACGCACATTCCAAGGAAACTTCTCTTTAAAAGAGCCCTGACATACCTAAATGTGTTCTCTCCAATTATTTTGGGGCTCTAGTTGTCCCTTGTGTGTTGTATCCTATGTAACACATAGGAGACGATACATTCTAGTTTTCAGTACTGATACAGAAATAAGAGCTCTGAAAACTCAAGAAACTTAATATGGACCAAAGACAAGAGAATAATATAAGCAGGTCCCTAAACAGCAAGAATCATCAAACCTGAGGGTGAAGGTCAAAATGAGAGGAAAGGGGTTAATGAAGAAACAAGGTCAAGCAAAGGGAACATTTATGAAATGCAGGTGGCGAAAGTTATACCCGTCCTAGCAGGTCTCACCTGAAGGGCTGCAGAGCTACTGCCTAAGACTGCATGGTGGCAGGTGCTCTTCTGAGCCTAAAAGTGGGAACTTGGGAGCCAGCCTGTGCTGTGTGACCATAATAGAGATGGGTTTTGTGTGTGACCTAAAAAGTGACTTCCGAAGCTAATGTTCTGTGAAGTCTGCAGCTGTGGTGGTTGTCCTGAGCCATCATCTCAGGAGGAAGCCTGGTTCCTCACAGCCAACCACACTCTGAACAGACATGGTCACCTCCATGCTTCTGTGAGCTGCCTTTTGGTCCATGAACTCCATCTGTGGCTATTGTCAATGTGCTCCAACAGAAAAAGAAATCAACCCCAGGGCCTGACTGTGAATTGTCAGCCTAAAGGACTTGCCTTCTTCTTTGGGCCAGGGAGAATTGTCCTGTTCTCTGAGCTTTTTTGTTCTCAGAGTTAAAGATATAGCCATGTTTCTTCTCTCGGGCTACCTCGGACTTCTATTCAGAAAAAGTCTGAAATTGAATACATCACAAAATAATCTATTTGGAAAGTGCCAAGTAATTATCAAAATAACCCTATGAAGCATATGGCAGATCCTAAGATACCCGAGATAAGATGAGAGAACGGAGGCATAAGAGGGTACATGACTTTTATAAGGAACCACAGTGATAAACCTGGGACCCAAATTCAGGGCTCTTGATGCTAGAAAATATAGTGGTTTTTATGACACCATTCCATCAGGATGGTTTTCTCAATTCCATGAAATAAAATTTAAAACTATTTTTATGTGTGTGTGTGTGTGTGTGTGTGTGTGTGTGTGTGTGTGTGTGTATTTGAGACGGTGTCTCACTCTGTCACCTAGGCTGGAGTGCAGTGGCATGATCTCAGCTCACTACAACCTCTGCCTCCAAGTTTCTAGCAATTCTCTTGCCTCAGCCTCCCAAATAGCTGGGACTACAAGTGCGTGCCACCACATCTGGCTAGTTTTTGTATTTTTAGTAGAGACGGGGTTTCACCATTTGGCCAGGCTGGTCTTGAACTTCCGACCTCATGATCCACCCACCTTGGCCTCCCAAAGTGCTGGGATTACAGCTGTGAGTCACTGCACCAGCCTAAAACTATATTTTAAATAACTGAATAAATAATTTAAAAATAGTAAATAGCAACAAACCATATGCAATGTGTTTAAATAATGTTATTTTATATTTTTGATAATCTATTTTTAAGGAGGACTTCCTTTTCATGTCTCAGATACAGGGTTAGATATACATGATAAATTATGGCATTTACTCTTCACAGCCACAATAGGTATCATTATTGTCATCACTGGAAAAAGAAGGAAACTGACTAAGTTACTATAGCCAGTAAAAGGGCAAACCATTTTGCCTTATTCAGTGGATCTACATCATTGCTCCTTTCCAATATCTGTCTTCAGTAATATTTCTGTACATTTTGTAAGATTTTTCAAATTTCAATATGAAATTTATTTTCAAATCCTTGGTGGACTGTGTTCAATGAATATAATTACAATAAAACTGAGGAGAAGGGAATCGATTGCAAATACTGGAGCCGCATTGGGTTCATTGTGTAAGACTGCCCTACCCTTTCTCTTCACTGACAGTTTGCAACGATGGGAAGCTCCATATAGTGCTGTGAGGAGTCTACAAACATGGAATAATTCACACAGGCATGAATGTAGCCAGAGTAAGGCCTAGAGAGACAAAAGGATCTCTCTGGTTCCAGCCTGATATCATTGAGAAGCAAGCCTCCTTCTAAACTTATTTACTTTTATTACATCCTGAGGTCAGGAACTCTGCAGGACAACTGCATCTGATCCATTGCTAACATTAATCCCAGGGAAACAGATTAATGGCTGTTCTGTCATGGTAACAGGGAAGATAAAGGGTACCGTGTAAACAAGCCACCTGCATATAACTAAGCCTGTCTCCCATCACCTAAACCTTGCTGTTCTTGTTTCTTTCAGAAATGTTTTCCTAAGAGAAATCAAATTCCAGAAAAGTCTATAAAAATTTTATAAAATTTTTATAGAAATAAAACCTAGGCAAGATAATGAGTGTTGGCATTATATTCTATGGGAATTACGTATATCAATAATGAGTTGAAAGGTGTTGAAGCTTATTAAGAGGAAGAATGGACTCTAAGACTCAAGTATGCTTAGATTTGACCCTAAGTCCAGCTATTTACTTCTTCCATGACTATGGGAAAATTCTTTCTTTGTAACTTTCAAGAAATGTTTTTAAATGGAAGCAGTATTTTCAACCCCAATGGACTGATGTAAGGCTTCACTAAGCAGATGAATGCAAAGTACCACCTAGTATGGTACCTAGAACACAAATATGTTTCAATAAATGGAAGACATTGTTACACCCAATAACAAATAGCCTCTCTCCCATGAGGGCAATGGAAGGCAAGCATTATGGTAACCCTTTTGGAAAACGGTTTTGCAACATATTTCAGGACCCTAAAAGGCATCTTCTGTATCCTAGTAATTCAGTCTCTAGGAATCTTACTTTACAGAAATCTTACCATATCTCTTTCCTACATAAAATGCCTTAATAGTTCTATATTATCCATGGGGTGAAAGTCAGTATTTCAAATAAAGTCTTAAACTTGGCCTTTATGATCTTTTGACTTGTTAATCTTCAACCTCATCAGTCTCATTTCTCATTTTGAGTACCTCAGAATGATAAATATCTTTCAGATCCCCAAAGGAACCATACACACACCGTTATATCAACTAGTTTTTCCTTTTCTTTTTTACCCCCATTTTTTAGTCCTTTAAAATCAGCAGCTCCAGGAAGCCTTATCGTTAACCTTACATCTGGGTTCTCTGCTCTCCTTTGTACTCTTCCTCTGGGTCTCTAATTTGACGTTTTCACCCCAGACAGTTCACTGGTTAGTGTCTAACACAGAATGTAAGCTCCAGGTGAACAGGAAGACGGCAGTTTTGCTTTTCATTGTATCTCCAACACCTAAAATATTCTTGCGTATAATAGATGACCCATTTTTGTTTGTTGAAGGAATATAGGAAATAAATCCAGAACAAGAAGAAAGGAGCCCTGGCCACTGAAACACTCATCACTGTGTTAAAGAGTAAAAAATTAGAACAAAATATCACCAAATCTTCCAAATAGAGAATGGGTTAAACAGTGATTTTCCATGTGATGAAATCGAAAGCCAATGCATTTATATATATAAAGATTTTATAATTGCAAATGAAAATGGTATAATCTATTGTCAAGTGAAAAAAAAGCAAACATATATTTAATTAACTCATTTATGGAAAAAAAAAAACCTGGTTATTTTAGAAGAAATAGACTGGAAGAAGCATTCCAAAATATTAATGGATCTTCTCTCTGGATAGTGAGATTATGAATAATTTTTATTTATTTATTTATTTTTTGAGACAGAATCTCGCTCTGTCACCCAGGCTGGAGTGCAGTGGCACCATCTTGGCTCACTACCACCTCTGCTTCCTGGGTTCAAGCAATTCCCCTGGCTCAGCCGCCCGAGTAGCTGGGATTACAGGCATGCATCACCATGCCCAGCTAATTTTTGTACTTTTAGTAGAGACGGGGTTTCACCATGTTGGCCAGGATGGTCTCCATCTCTTGACCTCGTGATCCACGCACCTAGGCCTCCCAAAGAATAATTTTTATTTTAAAAATATTTTCCTACATTTTCCAAATGTTATAAATGAGTTTGTATTTTTCTTGGTTACTATTGAACAAAATTGTATTTAAAACAATACAAAATATTCAACAGTAGCAATGGGAAAGTTCCCCAGGGCAGACTGGTGAGAGACTGAAATTGTGAGCTGGCAGCAGAGGCTAGTCAGCAGCGGCACGGATTAGTGTTTTTATTTATAAAGCTGCAATTTCCCCAGGCAAGACAGGCGCATCCACCTGCTGATTTATACCCCTTGTCAAGGGAAGCCAAAGAACGATAATTCTCTGATGCTAAGCCTTCCTTTGGGATGATGTTTAGTCACTTCACTCCCAAAATGCTTGATCAATTATATACTACCTGTTGACACTCTAGGAAACGTTTAAAATGAGTGTCTCTCATGCAGGAGAACTCCACAAATCCAGTGATAGACACACTTTCTTTCCAGGTTCAGAAACACTCTTAACCTGCACAGGAGCCTTCTCTTTTTGGCTTTGAGTCAAAACACTTCTTAGAAGAACCATGGAGCTGAAACAGTTAGGCTGAGTCCCTGAATGCTGTCTCAACCCATGTAATTATGGCAGGACACAAAACCTGGCTCAGCCTAGAATTGTCCATTTGTAAAATGGAAACAAGGGATCATACTGTGTAACAGTTTATTATTTGACTGATATGCGATATTAATTGCAAAAACACTTTGTAAATTTGAATTATTACTCAAATAGTCCACTTTCTGAGGAAGAGATTATCTTTATTTTTAAATCTAGTTCTTTTTTTTCCTAACTAACCCATAAAGTCTCTGAAAGCCAAACACCAGTCTTTTATATCTTAAGTGCCTAACACAGTGTCTGATGCATGAATAGTGTTCAAAAAGTTCTCATTAAATTGATTCTGAATTGCCGTCAACCATTCAATGGCGTAAACACCAAGGTATTATTTAATTCTTACTATAAACCAGTCACTGTACAAATTCCCAGGCAAATACAAGTAGATTCTTCTCTCACAGCCTATAGACCATCAAATAAATCAACAAATAAATACAAATGTGATACGGGTTACATGAAGACTTGCATGGGCGTTTACCTTAGATTTGGTTGCAGGCAGTCAGGCAGTCGTTCCCTATGAAGACCGTTTTGAAATGTAATCCTTAATGATGAAAAGAAGTTAAAGCAGAGGAGCTTATGTTAGGTTGGGTTATTAGGTGTGATAATAGCTTTTGCGGCAATGGTACATTTGAAAGCCCTATTATGAAGTTCCATTGCTAGCATTTTAGAAGTAGTCAACGAGACTGTGAGCTTCTCAACAACAGACTGTATCCTTTTCGTCTTTGTGTTTCTAACCTGTCAGACAGTGACTTCTACTATAGTGTGACAGCATAGTATATATGGTGCTGTCACACTATAGTAGAAGTTTTATAACTGCTTATTGAATGTTACACTATATAGTGCTGTCACACTATAGTGAAAGTTTTATAACAACTTACTGAATGTGTTAGTAGTTTCATCTGGATACTCGAATACCCTTTCCGTCTTAAAAGGAAATCACAGTATCCAGATCAAGGTATCTTACCACATTCAACCTTGATCTCTCTTCTTGCTAAAAATGCAACTCAAACAACTGACATGTAATGAAAGTAGCCCAGGGACATGCAATTCACCCCTTCTTCTATATGTTTTCCTGTGCAGAAATTAAGATATATAACCTACCTGGAGCATATTTCTATAGTCACCAACAAAATCTTCTGTCTGGAGATTTGAGTGCAAAGTCTTTGGCCTTTTTATTTTTTTTAATTATCACTTTTCTTCCCGTAGTTGTTTTAGGCATTGTTTTTCCTAATCACCTCTCTATTCCTACCATGACATTTTCATGCTACAGCTATCCTCTATATTCCTTAATGTGTTTGGGGTCTATTGGAAGCACAAACCATTGCAATGTATAAGATTTATTTATAGACCAAACACACACACACACACACACACACACACACACACACAGACACATAATGACTATTTTTGCCCCAATGGGAGACGTACTACTTCCACTGAAAATGTATGCTAACACCAAAACCACATTTCTGTTATACCCCATTTTTAAATTTGGATTTGGGCTTTCCCTTGTTAAGACAGTAAGATGGTATTTACAATAATGGCTGCTGGATTCAGACCTGAAACCAACCCTAGTTCTATACTTTTTACCCTGGGCAATAAATTTAACCTCTCTCCATTTCCTTAGTCTTCTCGTCTGACAAATGGAGATAATGATACTTGACAGAAAGAACTGTAGTGAGCATTAGATAAGATAATACCTATAAATTGCCCCCTATAGTAGGTGTGCAGAAAAATTTTAGTTGTTTGTTGTTATCAGGAAAACATTCTAAGTGGGATAAATAAATGAACAAGGAGAGAGTTGAGGGTGGGTTATGGTGTGACCCATTACTGAGAGGTGACTGACTCATGTTGGAGAACAGTGAGGAGAAAAAGGTCAAGGAACCTCAAAACATACTGGGCCTTAAAATTTAAAGTCACAATCTGTTGGAGGAACAAATCTGTTCTACTATACTAGCTGTAAAATTTACTAGCTGTGTGACCTGGGAAGTTCACTTAAACAAGGGAAATAGCACTGATGAAATAGGATATTTGTGAGTACTTATTGAATTAATTGCAGATACAAAGCATGTATGTGTGTGGTTGCTAGTAGTTTGCTTTGGGAAAATAAAACTATTGAGTTATAAATTGGTTTAAGCCTTTTTATAACTTTAAAAATAAAATTATAAAATTCTTTTATAATTTTAAAAGAAAATCCTGGGTGGCGTATAAGATGGTTCATAAATCTTTAATTCCTAGGTCTCTAGGGTTATAATTGGGGAAAAAAGGTAATAATTGAAGATCTCTAAGCTACTATCGCTATTTCAAAAAGTCTAGCATAAATTATCCGTGTCTGTAAAATAAGAAAATTCTAGAAATGTTTTACATTAGAAAATATTGGTTGTCATATCTATATTAGGATTACAAATCAGCAGTTCTTTCTAGCTTTACTAAAGACTAGGAAATGAAGCATTTTAGACCAAGGCTAGGTTTTGGAGCCAGAAAATAGAAATAAGTTAGTATCTCTGACTGTATCCATGATCTAACCTTTCTGCATCAATAAAATGGGGACAATGATATCTACTCTGAAAGATTATTGTCAGGATACAGTGAGATAATCTATATAAAGTGCCTAGAAAAATAACATGAAAAATTGTCTCTAAATTTCATTCCCTCCCATTCATTGATAAATGCAAGTTTAATATAATATTTCAAAGTACAAGGTCATATGAGAGAGAGAGCCAACATGAAGAATCCTCTGTGCTGAAAATCAAAAACTGATTGTTGCTGTGTATCGCAGCCAGGAAGAAACTGTAATAATAATGCAAGATAGGAGACTAGTGACTTGTGCTACAGAAGGAGAGCTCTGGATGGAGAGGAAACCCCTTTATGAAGAGGATTTAGGTGGAAGTAAAATCAGAGTTATCAGCACCATCTGACCATGATAGCGCTGGAGTGGAGTTGGATTTTGAACCCAGATGGTATCTGGCTCCATACCATCTTCTAGGCGACCACACAGGTTCCCCCATGTACTGTAAGAACAAGAAAGAGATTTCCTCTAAGTTTATATCTTACACAATGCCTCCAAGAAAGCCTCACTAACAACTTTGTAAGTGGTGTCTGTTCAGTTAATCTTTTGAATGAGTGGATAAAGAAATTAATTGGGTCATAGAGAGATGGAAGAATGGATGAAGAGCTGGATGGATGGATGGCTAGCTGGACGAATATATGCCAGTAAATGGCTAACTACTTCATGCAGAATGTGTGGCTTTGCCAAAATAGATTACAAAGGAAGTAAAATGCATAATCTCTCTTATTGAGGAAGATCAATAAAATTGGTCACCTGAAACAACTCTAGAAAGGCCAAGTCATTGTGAGAATCTGGTATAGATGGTAGAATCACTGATTCATGCATGATTCCTCCTGGAAGTGTCCTCAGAGGCTAGCCTTCTTAATTTACAAATGAAGATATCCAGGAGGCAGTGACATGCACAGAGCTGCACAGTTAAAATGTGACAGAACCAGTCAAACCTAGTTCTCAGGACAATTACCTGTGTAGTGCACTTTTGGTTACACCTATTCTATAAAATAGTTGCAAACATCAAGGCAATTATTATTATTTTTTTATTGCAGCCTCTTAGAGAAATAAAGTATTATTAGCCAAGGAGATTCAGGCTTTCTAAAGAGATGCCTCCTTTTGGATGAGCATGCTATACTCCCACACAGGATTCAAACTCAGAAGCTGAATGTAGGTTAAAGAAATGTTATTGTCTTTCTTATTTATAAAGTTATACCCGAATCAACCCAGACTAGAGAATGTACTTACCACATATAAATCTTTTCCTGTTAAATGGAAGAACTAGACTAGGATTTATACTCATTCTTCAGGGATCACAGTTAGTCACAGTTTTTGAAAGTATGTGATTGATTATAAAACATACATGAAAATCCTGAAACGTTCAAAATTTATGTACATGGCCCAGGAAAAAATACATAAACAGAGGGACAGGTTTACAAATCATGCAATAAATCTGAAATAAAGGAATTTGATTTTCTCAATCTTATTTTACACTTGCGATATAAATGATTCAGGTTACAAATCAGAACTCCAAAGTTCTGCCATCATAATAAAGTTTACAAATAACAACACTTAAATTTTACTTACAGCTTTGTTTTATGAATTCCACCTATCTTTTATATTGATTCTTTCTCAGAATAAAATTTTGTCATGAAGTTCCAACTTATAAATGATAGTGAGTGCAAGGGCTATGTTTACTATATTACCATTGTTAGGTAATATAGTATTAAACCTTTCTTTTTAGTACGTTAAATTCTTGTATACTGTATGTGATTGAGAAAATATACACTAAGGCACCTTACTAACTAGAAAAGGGATATGAAATGTGATATGGTATTTAATAACTACTGAGGCACTTCAGCTTTCATAACGAGAAATCTTTATTGAGACCTTGATAGTTTAAATGGGCACAAGAAGAGACAGTGAAGTTTTCTTCTGCTACCTCCCCCACGGTCAAGTTCCCCTTGATAGAGATACTCTCCAGCCACCATGCCTGAGAGCAGAGCCTTGATGGACCAGGTGGTAATATTTCACAGCAATCTCTATTATCAGCCTTACAGATGTGTCACACACAGCACAGCAATATCATTCCACTATCCACAAGTAAGATGTATTTTGTTTCTCTTTCTTTTTCCTTTTATACATAAGAGAACTATTACTAAATACAGTTTTTCAGTTAATGGTCATTATCATGGCTATCTTTTCCTAAGCAACTACTGTGAGCCAAAAACTGTGCTTGATATTTTCATACATTATATTTTTAAATATTGTTGACAGTACCATGAGTTAAGTTGCTGCAGACCAGGAAACTGAAGATCTGGAAATGTGCCTGTCTGGCCTATGTTCACCCAGCCAATTTCTTGGAAAAAGAAGAGGTTTCTTGGAATGGCCCAGCATGCCTCTTGGCATTCTGGCATCTCAAGGGCTTTCAGGAGGGGTTTTAAACACAAATACTTATGGTGGCCATGTGGGTTCCATATTGAGTGATTCCTATCAGGTACATGTTCTACCTAAAGGGCTCAGAGAGTGCTCTACATCATCTAGTTGTTACCTGTGGAAATAGGAGCTCAGACGTTTCAGAACAGGTGTTTCAAAAAAGGTTACAAGCCCACTTCTTTCTGTGAAAACATAATTTTTAAATGATGGCTCATGGTTTTGGATTTTAATTTTTTGTAAACACTGTGCTGACCACACAATATTTAAACTCAGATTTTACACAAAATCTGCTCATTTGAGACTTCTGATATAGATATGACAAACTTTAGGAGGGGCTTCTTATGTACAGATACTCATTTATTAACTTAATGTTGGAGGTGTGATGATTCTTTCTGAGTGTGTGGGGGATTTATCTGTGTTCCTATTATGTGGAGTTAACCCAATCATCATACCTCAGGAATTAATTTATAATATATCTCAGCATTATTTACATTATTTCCAATGGAATCAATAAGTTGATTTATTGTGTTTTCTCACCCTTATCAATCTTATTAATGCTGTCATCCATCATTATGAGTTTTCTCTGTGGACATTATTGCTACCATGTAGTTTCCCTGGGTCAGTTTTGGTAAGTCTAAACTTTACCTGTACATTTTTAGCAAATGTCAAGTTTCCTTTGTGTGAATTATTTCTGCTAGTAATATTATTTACATTAATTAATTTATTAATCAAATCAATTCTGCTCATTGGTATTTATGAATGAGCAAACCCCCGAGATCATGGTGATTGATTCTCCTAGGATAATCCAGGGTTGCTTCATATTCCAGGAATTTATAAAACATCTCCAGGAACTTTGCATATTTTGGCCTGGCCATTCATATAAAAGGTAGGCAGGATTTATGAGAGCAAGGAGAGTTCAAAGTTAGTGAAACTGACTTATCTATGTATGTTTAAACATTCAGACATTATATTTCATTCTGCTCCCTGGGAAACGTGATGAAAGTTTCACTTTCAAAAGACTTGCTGAATGAAGGATGTAAAGTAATGCTCATTTAACAAGCCTGAAAAATAAAAGTCATGAAGAATCTGACAGAAATTGGTAATTTATTCTGTCCTGTAATCTATTATTGCCTCTTCTTAGAATAAGATTATATTTTGTTTTAAATAAAGTCTGTCTTGTTCATCAGTGTTATTGAAACATTGTAATAACTGCATCAGCCTTTTAGAGATAATACCTATCTGATTTGGCATTAATTCACTTTCAACTCCTTTTAACCCTGTATATTTAATCTTTTTTCTTTTAATCTTGAGAGGTTTGGTGTCTTAATATGATCATATTAACTAGAAGAAAAAGTTACACTTTTTAGAATTTATTTAATGTTTATGTTTTAAAGAGAAAACAGAATTTTCTTTCTTTTTTTTTTTTTTAGTTTGAGTCCTATGACAGCCTTGGAACATAATCAAAATTTAATACCACAGGCTTCATCCTTGTTCTGTGGGGAAAAAAAAAAAAACAAAATTTGATGCTGTATCTGAAAATCAAGCCAATTTAAATTGAGTGTGTACAAGGAGTACAAGGACTCTCTCCTTTGCTTTCCCTTTAATCGTACTGGTACAGTGCCCTGGCCTTCATGTGGCTGATACATTATTTCACAGCACTCAGTTTGATGCTTTGCAAGCGTTTGCCAATTCCTTCGAAAGAGCATGTTCAACATCCTCAATTTCATGAAAAGTGGCCAAAGAGAGAATGACTATCTACTGTGTCTTCTGTATTCCATTTACAGTATCCAATCATCATCATCATAACCATACTAATATCACCAATAATAGTTATTGCTTAGACAGCACAGCATAGTAAAAGTGCCAGGAATTTATTTATATTTTCTAGAGTCCTAAAAACTATGCTGTATGGAAGGTAGAATTTCTCTCTTTATAATGAAAATCTAAAAGCTGAGAGGGTCTAGGTATTTGCTTAAAGTCTCTCAACTTCAAGATCATTGCTTCTTTCTGAGCATCATAGCTACACATAAGTAAAGCTATTTTTTCTTGGTTCTCAGGAAACATAGTAGTACAGAGGATTTCCTCATTTTTTTATTTATTTATTTTTTATTTTTTTGAGACGGAGTCTTGCTCCGTTGCCAGGCTGGAGTGCAGTGGCACAATCTCGGCTCACTGCAACCTCTGCCTCCCAGGTTGAAGTGATTCTCCTGCCTCAGCCTCCCAAGTAGCTAGGACTACAGGCACGTGACACCATTCCTAGTTAATTTTTGTATTTTTTTTTTTTTTTTAAGCAGAGACATGGTTTCACCATGTTGGCCAGGATGGTCTCGATCACTTGACCTCGTGATCCACCCACCTTGGCTTCCCAAAGTGCTGGGATTACAAGCATGAGCCACCACGCCCAGCCAGTACAGAGGATTTCTTTTCATAACTGGTCTTAAGCTCATAGGCATTTTGGAGATTTTTGTTGTTGTTGTTGTTGTTAGTGATTGAGCTGAAGAGACTTTCTACTTTTGGGGAGAAGGGGTCAACATTTGCCAAGTTTCTCCATTTGTCAGATCCTGTAAGGGGTATGGTGGACACCTGGATATTTAATATATGTTATTCTAAATGCTAACTTTCATTTGAGAAGTGCTATTTCTGCTATTTCATTAGCAATGAAGTCTGAGTTGGGAAGCCTAAATAATAATTCTAGATGTATCACCTACATCATATCACTTGACTTCTCAGGGTCTCACTCCTTTCATCAATAAAATGGGAAGGCACGACTCAAACTGTGTATCTCAAACTTGGCTGAATGTTAGAATCACCTCATCACTACTGTTAATTTTGTAAAATTGTACATGGCATGCTAACTATACCTTAAAAAAGATAACTATATCTTAAAAAAATATACACCATGAAATTCTATGCAGGCATAAAAAAGAATGAGATTATGTCCTCTGCAACAATATGGATGAAGCTGAAGGCCATTATCCTAAGCGAATTAAGCAGAAACAGAAAACCAAACACTGCATGTTCTCACTTATACCTCGGAGCTAAGCATTGAGTCCACATGGAGGCAAAGAAAAGAAAAGCAGGCACCAGGGCCCACTTAAGGGTGGAAGGTGTGAGGAGGGTCAGGACTGAAAAACTAGCTGTTGGGTATTCTGCTCATTAACTGGGTTAAATTATCTGTATACCAAACCACTACGACATGCAATTTACCCATGCAACAAACTTGCCCAACTACCCCTTGAACTTAAAAGCTGAAGAGAAAAATATAAATGAAAAAAAAAAAAAAAAAGAATCCATTTTCAGTTAGTGACACATACTGAAATACTCATGTGTTCATTTATATCATTCCTTAGATTTGGTTTAAAATGCTTTAGCATTTTTTTTAAGTGTTGTAAGGACAGATGAACAGGACTTGTAAAATAACTGTTGAAGCTAAGTAAAGAGATATTCTACTATTCAGTCCACTTTTGTGTGTGGCTAAAGTTTATGTAGAAAGTTTAAAAAAATCAGTTATTAACCTATTAGAATACTTCTGCTTAAGCCACACCCTCAGAAATTTTAATTCAATTATTGGAGGTAAGAGGGAAACAATGACCTAAATATAAGCATCTTGAAAGTTACCCAGGTGGTTCTAACAGGAAGTCAAGATTAAATATTTGACTGGAATTCTAGTCAACGTCTATGGTTTCTTCCAAATATAATTCTACAGATACCAACACTTTTAGAAAAAGACACTATTTGGCTTCATCCACTGCTGTGGTAGGAAATGTTCCACACTTGAAGGGGAGTGTTTTTGGGACCCAGTGCAATATAGCATAAAGGCCTTCCATCTCAAAACCCCAGCTTTCTTATCCATGACAGGAAAGAAACGAACTCAATCAAACTCCAATCACGCAATAAAATCTGTAACCCCGGAGGAAGATGAGAGAAGACAGCTGGTACATCCGGCTAAACTCAATTATAGCTGAGATGTATTAGTCCATGCTCTCCCTGTCCTTCGAATAGACCTCACAAAGAAAGACATCTAGACGTTGGGGTTTTCCATCCTCTTCTCACTTCTTTACATGAGCCAAATAGTCAATTAAGATTATACTTTTGGATTCCTGCATATATGCATTCATCTTTTTTATTCATTCACTTATCTCATAATTTATACAACTTTTTTTTTAAGCAATTGCTGTAAGTTAAGTTCTTGTCAATTCTTTTAATGAGGAAATAAAGTAAAAGAGACTGGCATGTCTTAAATGTACTGGATTAAGCCTTGTACAGATGCCATTACTTTTACTTATTTTTATTTTCTTTCTTCTTCTACTTTTTTTTTTTTTTGAAACAGATTCTTGCTCAGTCACTCAGGCTATATCGCAGTGGAGTGATCTCAGCCCACTGCACCCTCTGCTCCCAGCTTCAAGAGATTCTGCTGCCTCAGCCTCTCGAGTAGCTGGGACTACAGGTAATACTAAACTACAGGTGTGTGCCTCCTATAGTACAAAAAGTTTTGTATTTTTAGTAGAGATGGGGGTTCACCACATTGGCCAGGCTGGTCTCAAACTCCTGGCCTGAACTGATCCACCCACCTCAACCTCACAAATTGCTGAGATTACAGGCATGAGCCACCATGCCTGGCTGCTATTACTTTTAGTATCAACAAAATATAGTAAAATATTATAGCTATATCCAATCTTCAGATAGAAACTAAGGATTAAAGAGATTGAGTAATTTTTTCAAGGTAATAGCAGCAAATGGAAAAGCTGGAATTTGAACCCAAATCTGTACCATCCTGTAGAGCTGGACTAGCAACATCCCCACAAGTTGTAGAGAAATAGTCTTTGCATTCTTTCCCTAACTTTTTATTTCTTTTCTTTCTTCCCTCTCCGGCTCTCTCTCCCTCTTCCTCCCTCCTTCCTTCACTCTCTGTCTTCTCTATTCTTCTTTATTTCTCAAAAATCTTCATCTCACGAGCCCCATTTGTTGACGCTTCTCTGCCCTCTCTCTATTTCCACAGGCTCTTTTTTTCAGTTCTAGTCCCTTACTAGCAACTATCCCAGAAGTCTACTTGCATCTGCTGCAAAATTATTTGAATAATAAGAAATACAAGACTCAGAAAATCAGACAGGGCAAATTCAAGGAATAAAGAAACATTTTGAAATGGAAATGAGCCTGGGTTTTAATTGCTCAGCAGAAAGATGTGCCCTGTAGTTCTCAATGAGAAAATTATTTCTACACCTGCCCCAACAGGAAAAAAAGAAAAGTTAGAAAAGTCACACAATTAGTGAAAGTTCCCCCCAGCCTACAATTCCAGACTTCATTTCTTACCTGGCTTTTGGTCTCATGAAGAAATAGCTTTAACTGCTATGTCACCAGTGTTTCAAAGGTGGTTTAAGGAATTAGCTGTCTGTCCTTGGGCAGCTGGGCAGCATGGGTGACTGGAACTCCAGACTACATAGTATTGTCTTTTTACCACCATGTAGTCGTAAAGATTATCGTGTGCCTCCAGACATGAAAATGGTTGCAGGCACCTCTGTAATCTTGTTTTTATATTTTAATTTATTTTCAACTATTTGTCCTCTCTGAAATGGTTAATGTAATTAACCACTCACAATTTAGGAATTTTGTGTGTGTGTGCTTTTCAAACATTTTCCCTTTCATTTTTTAATATCTTATTGTAAATAGATATCACAGATATTTCGAAAAAGCAGACCTAATGTACAGCATAATGAATTATCACAAGGTGAATATCCTTGTAGCCACTACCCAAGTTAAGGAATAAAACTTTTAAAGCCACTCTGGATCTTCTAGAGAGCAACAGATATGTAGTTTGTTTATATGGTGCCTATACTACTCTTTAGGTAGAGGAAGATACTGTAACACAGGGTAAAATTTGTTCTGTTATGTATTTGCTTCTGATCTGTTGCTTCTGTAAGTTTACTTAAACTATCATCTAAAGAGTGATTCTTGATGTGTGCATTTTCATGAGAGTTTTAGCATATAAGTGAGCTCAATGAAATTTGAGATTATGGCTGTCTGGTTCACAGTCATATCCCAATGCTTACCACATAATTTGATACATTGCACACACACAATCAATGATTTGGCCATATGTTGGAAATAATTTCCTACTCCTAAATATTTATTCATGCCCAAGATATTTACTGGTGAGATGTAGTCTGTGCTTGACCCTCTCTCAGGTGTCAGGGGTACAAAAATACTTAAGATATTACCTCTGCTCCAAGGAGTTCAGTCTCTTTGGAGTATTAAACATGCAAGCAAATAATTACAATGAAGAACTCTAAGTGCTATAATTCCAGGTGAGATAATTATATGATTTGATATGATTTTAACATACTCTAGATTTTTGTATATCTACATCATTGCTTTTATTATTATTTCTGCCTATACTAAAGAACAACAATAAATCCCTTATTTAAAACCCATGTGGCCAGATCTACGGAAGAATTCCATATGTGCCAAATCATGAAGATGTGAAACCACCTCACATGTTCCGGGAACCACACGTAGTTGACCACTGTTTATGTGTTTTACGTTAAGGTTAGAGGTATGAAGTAGGCAGGAAAAAAACTGTTGAGGACAAAACCCAGAGTTCTCTTCTGCCATTCTAAGAAATTTGCTTTAGATGGTATTAGCAACTGGACCTCTCAAGGATTTGGAAGCAGAAGAGTGATATGGTCACATTTGCCTTTTAGAAAAATCACCTGTGCTTCAGTAAGAGATGAACTGCAGAGGCTTCAGTGAGATTCAGGGAGAGGTACATAGTAGTTGCAGTTTGTTTGGAGAACTGAACAAACTGAGCGTGTGAGAGAACAGCATAGATCCTGGGAAGGTTCAGAACAGTGGAGGAGCAACTTTTAAGGCTGAACGGATGAGTGGAGAAACGGGGAGGATTTGTGGATAACTCAGGAATCTCCTGACAAAGTTAAAGGCCTGTAATTTCCCTACCATATGATTTTTTTCTTCTGTGTTGTTTGGCTACAGATAAAAATATGATGGCCTTAGGAAAATTCCTTTCAACAGAAATGAGAAATCTAGTTAAGTTGATAGTTGGCCACAGCTGAGAATGTTTGTGTCAAAGCCACTATTTTCTGGTTAACTTTTTGTCTTCAGTCAGGCAGGCACTGTTGGTGGAGTTTTATTGTGTTTCCTGAATTAACTTCGGTATCCACAGGCCATAACTATGAGATTCTGAATAGTCACTCCATCGCTTTCCAAGGGGCAGAACTCAGCTTGGGTTCAGCGGAGGGAGGCGGTGCCATGGCATTACACCTGGATGTCCCCTCTGCAAAGTGAAATAGCATAAAGA
Organism: Lagothrix lagotricha; assembly: GCA_963574225.1. NCBI lineage: Eukaryota > Metazoa > Chordata > Mammalia > Primates > Atelidae > Lagothrix > Lagothrix lagotricha. The sequence continues at coordinate 47,686 of CAUYNB010038400.1, read as the reverse complement.
ATATGGTGGGAGGAATCACTCAAAAAGGCTTGGGTTTAAATTCAGATTTGACTACTTGCAACACTTCCTTAACTTTTATGAGCTTCTGTAGACTCTTCCATAGAATGGATGGTAATATCTATTACACTGAGGTGTTTGTGACGCTATTGTGATGGCTGTAGTAAGATATTGCACACAGAACATTATGCCTAGCACCATATAAGTGTCCTGTGGTGGCTAGTATTGACACATTTAATCTCTCAATAATAGTTTGAGGTATCAATATTTCCATTTTGCATACATGGAAACTGAGACATTGAGGTGTATTCACTTAAGACTACAAAGGAGGAAGTGGAAGAATAGGTTTTGAACCCAACTATGAAAGATGGCTGCTCAACCCTCATTTTGTCAAGGGTGTAGTAGCTCCTAACATCTTAGACTTTGAGATTTCCTTTTGGCAAAGTGGAGCTGGTTGTTTTTCTCATTGGGACTATAAATACTCATGATGTTAAAATGGAAGCACTGGTAGGATATGTAAGGAATACATTGAAGTCCAAAGAAGGGAGAGAGAGAAACAGGGAGAAAGGGAGGGAGGAGGGAAATAAGGAAGGAGGGAGAAGACGGAGGGAGAGGGGAAGGGGGAGAGAAGAGAAAGGGAGAGAAGGAAGCCTAACAGAGAAATGGAATCCAGTTTGAATTGGCAAGGCACTTGTTAATTCTTTTAATCCACTAGTATGTTGATGTCAGCTCCTAGGAAGGATCCATAGCCTTTGATAATTATAATTTTCACCTAGGAATGTTTTTTCCCTGCAGGGAATATCCAGTTTGCTTAAGGGACTCTCATTTCTGGCTGCTGTTACAAGGAGAAATACAGCTGTGGGTCATATGTATGTCTATGTATGTAAGTGTGGATATATACATACACTCACTCTCTTATACACGCATAAACACCAACGCTGTGAAACTTACAAAGGAAGGTAAGAGTGTTTTGGCCCCACTGCTGTCTGCTTTTTCCCTGACCCTGGTTTACTTCAATAAGTCTACTAATTACAATTCTAAATCTAAATTAATACGATTATACAGGTTTTTCTTGATTTAATCAATTTAATTGACATCTATCAATTTTTTCTATGAAAAGATTAACCAAATTTTCATAACTTTATAACCTCACTTAATTTTTATAAGATACATTTTTTCGCATAGTGTTTGTCTTTACATAAATAGAACAATTCAACTTTCTTTCTTGTTTCTTTAACTTTAAATAGCATCTCATGAATCATCATCAATGTATGTACCTCATCCCTCCTTCTCACCTTCTAGCTTCCCCCAGTCTTCTGGGAGCAGTGCCTTTTCTTTTAAGTCATCAAGGTTGAAGACGTCTATACCTTGGTAAACACATTCGTATTTTCTATCTGGTGTCCTTATATTGACATCCAAAATAAAAACCAATAAACGTTTCTTATTTGGCAACATAAAAGTCCCTCACTGTCAAGCCACGTAGTTGGGCTTTCATTTTATTTTCTTATTTTTCTGTTGACTATTGTGCTGCTTTTGTCACTTAAAAAAGTTCTTTCTATTCCGGTCAAAGCTTTATCTTGTATTACCCTCCACCAATAGCTAAAAATCATGACATACTGCATCTGCTTCAACTGTGACTCATGTCCTTTGTGGGAGAAATACACCATTGGGATGTAGACTGTGGGCTCTTGTCGTGATGGTGAGGTTAACTTCGTGCCCTTGAGGAGTTCTCTGGGCTTCAGCTTCTTCATCTTTTAAATGTGGGAAAGAGCAGCACCAAATATGTAGCGTTGTCGGGAGAATTAGATGAAATGTGTACGAAGATCTTCGCACAGCTGGACACACAGCGAACACCGCATAAATGTCTTGTATTATGCCATTTCATTGAAGTTTTGAAGTATCTTATTTTTCAGTGGAAGGAGCATTTGCCTAATTTACCATGTCACTAACATTATCTAACTCTTTAGTCATTGTGTTGCTTGGAGTCTATTTATTTCAACTTTTTGAAAACATATTTTTGAATTTCGAATTCTGATTTGGACTACTGCTGTGTAGGCATGCTTTACAACTGCCCTTCTCAGCTCTTCCAGGCACTCCACTCTTTCACAGTGCTCCACTTCCCAGTACTTTGTTCTTCTCCGTTGTTTGTCTTGCTCACCAGCAGGTGTTCACTCATGCTCTCTGATCCTGCAGTTTGTGGAATCTATCCACTTACAGTCCTTTCTAGTCTCTCCACTGTTGCCGCTTTAATTTCTTCCTTTCACTTTACTGAGTTATCTAGAACACCTTGTACTTGTTTCATTATTCAGATATAAACAATCTCCTTTAATCCTCATAGAAAGCCCAACATGTAAGTGCTATGATTTCCATTTTGGGGATGGAAAACTGAGGCGCGTAGGGATTAAGAAACTTGCTTAGGTGGGGAGTGGTAACTCGCGCTTGTAATCCCAGCACAAGGCTGAGGGAGGAGGATCACTTGAGCCTAGTTGTTTGGGATAAGCCTTAGCAACTTACAGAGACCTCATCGCTAAAAAAATTTTTTAAAGAGTTAGCCAGGTGTGGAGAAGTGTGCCTGTAGTCCCAACTACTTTGGAGACTGAGGCAAGAGGATTGCTTGGGCCTTAGGGGTCGAGGTTGTTGAAAATGAAAAGAAAAAAAAGGAAAAGGAAGGAAAGAGAAAGAGAGAGATAAAGAAACAAAGAAAGAGGAAAAGGAAAGAAAGAGAGAAGGAAGGAAGGAGGAAGGAAGGAAGGGAAGGAAGAAAGGAAGGGAGGGAGGAAGGAGGGAAGAAGGGAGAGAGGGAGGGAAAGAAAGGAAGGAAAAAAAGAAAGATAAAGAGAGAGGAAGAAAGGAAGGGAGGGAGAAAAACAAACAAATTTACCCATGTCACCCAATAGCAAGTAGCAAAATTCCAATTACACTTCATGTTCTTTGGACTTGGCAGCTCTTGTGGAAAGGGCAGCAGTGATTTTTGCTTGCTTCAGAGGGATCCTGGAATTTTAAAAGTCTTACTTAAACGCAAAGAGGGCAAAGGAGATTGAGGGGTAGACAGTGCTATGTTAGCACATATATCTTGCTAAGGAAGCAGATCTGAAAGAATAGACACAAATGTAACTAACTCACAGACTGAGGAAAAAAGGAAGGGGCAACATAAAAAGAACCAAAAACACAAAGACACTTTTGTTGCAAATCCTTGCTTTTGTGATGACAGCAAGTGCCTGAATTCCAGCTGTGATTGTATATATTTCCAGAGAACAAAGCTGTCTAATAGTATCCTTGTCCCAACTAGACTGACAAATTAACACTTGCTGATAGTGGTCCACACCTCTACACCACATGGGGATGGCAGCTGCTGCTAGCAAGCATACTGATGGAGAATTGCTACAGATTTTTTAAACCTGGAAAATCCATTTTATATCTTCTATGTGCAGTCCTTAAAAAGATAAAATTATGTATATAGAAAATATGCTTCTATTAGAAAATGCATATATGTATTTGCTGATTGATTCACCCAAAGTTTATTTTATCATAGCAAAATACTAGGTCTGTGAAAAAAGCATGTACTTGTCAGAGAAAAATAAATGTTTATTCTACATAAATGTATAACATATAGCACATATGTATATTTTATATAAATATATATGCTCTCATTATGTTCATATTCAAGAGACAAGAGTTGATGGTATATGTGTATACAGTCCTGTAACTCCATTGTATATGACATCTGTACATGTCTCCACATCTTGCTCTATCTACATATCTGTGTGTGTATATCTGTGTGTATGAATCTATCAACAGAATATAACTAGAGAGAACACAACTTTAGAGTCAGATATTTTTAGATTTAAAATTCAATCTCTGACTCAATAAATACAGAACTATGGGCAATTTACTTCACTATTTTAAGTCTAGGTTTCCTTCTTTGCAAACATAGAATAATGAGAGTACCTACCTTAGGGTTTACTGCTATGCCAAGGAAATGAGAGTTCATGTGAAGCACTTACCAAAGGATTTGGCCCATAGTGCATAGTCAAACATTTTACTGTGATAAAGTTATTCTCATGCATTCAATTCAACATATATTTACCAAGCATGCATTGTGTTATGGAATATATATCACATATGTTTATAAAATATTTACATATACTTGCACACAAAGAAGTATAGAATTTATTAACTGTAATTTACCTACCTTTTTGAACTTATATGCATATGTTTGCATTAGTATACATATATAGATCTAACTCTACTAAATTCAGGAAACATTAATTGAAAAATGTTTTGAACCAGCCTCTGTAATAGTTCCCTGGGTGTTAAAATATGTGCTACACTTATAAAGTGCTCTTGGTATACTGAGGAAGAAAGATACATAAATATATTATTATAATGCTGTATAAAATGCGATAGTATGGTATGTGGAAGAAGTGTGAGAGAATCCATCACTTTTCCCTAGGAGGACGGAGGAAGGGGTTTACAGGTTGGAAGACAATTGAAATAAGCTTTAAAAAATGAAAGGAGCTCATTAAGAATGGAATAGCAGGGAAAGGCAGAAGCCAGTTCAAAGGTAGGATAGCAGATGAGTCTAAAACTAAAGATTAGTTTAGTTTCTGAGTGGCTTTTTCTGCTACCTAAGAAAGTTTAAACTTTATTCCATATAAGTAACAGCATCAAGGATCCAAGGTAACCTGGATACATCTATGGTATAGAAGGTTGTCCTGTGCAAAAAGTAGAATAAGGAGAAATTGGAATAAAAAATAAGATCATATATGAAGTTATTGAAAAGTTACAAAAGAATTGTTTAATCACTTACATTTGACAAAACATATTCATAATTGTAATTGCTTTCAATACAACCCTATAAGGCTTATCTATCCCTATCAGATTGTTAGCTCTTGAAATCTTTAGTTTGCCTATCTCTGACTCTCCAGTGGTTTATGGTGCTAGAACAGAATAAATGTAAAAGGTGTTAATATGGTTTGGCTGTGTCCCCACCCAAATCTCATCTTGAATTGTAGTTCCCATAATCCCCACTCATTAAGGGGGGACCAGGTGAAGATAATTGAATCATGGGGCCAGTTTTCCCCTCGCTGTTGTTGTGATAGTGAGTCTGAGGAGATCTGATGGTTTTATAAGAGGCTCCCCCTTCACTTGACACTCATTCTTTCTCCTGCCTCCCTGGGAAGAGATGCCTTCCACCATGATTGTAAGTTTCCAGAGGCCTCCCCAGCCATGAGGAATTGTGAGTCCATTAAACCTCTTTTCTTTATAGATTAGCCGGTCTTGAGTATTTTTTCATAGCAGCATGAGAATGAACTAATACAGGCATGTAGATTGAACAAATCAAAGAGTGATTTTTTTCCCCCATGATAGAGATAGGAATGGAGATTTAGGAGACTTAGATTCTTCAGCAGCCACATCTGCCACCTTGTATGATGAATTTCCTCCCTTTAAAATCTCAAAATATCATCCTGTCTGATGCTGATAATGTTGTTGTGAAAGGCTGAGCATGAAAGACATAAAATAATTGTTTGGCTTAGATGCAAATCAGGCATCATCATCTCAGTGTGCTTCCAAGTGTACAGTATACTACATTCACATGAGCTCATTCGTTTCTTTTTTTCTTACAGACATATTTTCAAGGTCACTTGCAATACATATATGATAAAATGTACTTAAAAATGTGGTATGGAAAGGGACAGAGCCAGAGGTAAAATCTGGACCTTCTGACAACAAATGAATATCTGTAAGTCTTGGGCAAATCACCCATCATAGGGATCATTCTACATGTTTATCAAGTGATAAATTGCTGTTTACTCAAATAGGGAGGATTTTCATAATTAGCAAACTAAAATAGAGAGCATAAGTAAATTTCAAATAAATATTGGATACTTTTTAAAATAAGTATGTCCCATCTAATAAGTGCAATCTTTCCCTGACATTTCTAAACTCATCGTGTCCAGGCTGTTTTTGAGACCCATTGTAATCTCATCTCTCCTCATGCTTCAGCTCTTTCATTGATGCCCATGACATTTTAAATTTTATCTGTAGATAGAACCTCTTTCTTGAGCCCTGATTAAATAGTCCCAACTATCTTTTGAAATGTCTTTTAATTTCTTTGCCACAAAATGATATTAATAATACTGCCTATCTGACTACATTGCTGTGAGAATTTAATGAATGCTTTTTAAAAGCATATATAATAATTTCTGGCATGTATCAGCTTGAACTATTGCCATTGTTTATAAGTTAAATATTGGCGAGTATTCATATAAGAAAAATTGCCATTGTTTATAAGTTATATATTGGCGAGTTTTCATACTAAGTATTGTATGATTGTCTGCCATGATTATCAGCAGGATTACAGTCTTCCTACCCTCCATAAAAAACTAAATTATTTTATTGCCTCAGCCACGTGACAGCACCCTAGCTCTCTGCGAGAATGGCCTATGTGCATGCGCTTGGTACCCTAGCTCAGCACCTGGCATGTGGCAGGAACTCAGGTTCACTTCTCAGGATTTCCTACAAACAGCCACCCAAATAATTTTCCTGAAACTCAAGCCGTCTCAAACGTCATCTGTGGCCCTATATATGAGATCATATTGTAAAATGGAAAAGACCCTGATCTACCATTGACTAGCTATGTGCCCTTGGAAAAGTCACAAGACACTTCATCACCTCCCACCATGCCATGAGATTTCCTGCATCTGCCCTTTTACTGACAGTTTGTCCTCTTTGGAATATGATATCATCCCATCCTGCCCCACAACTCTTCAATCTAAATCACCTCATCCTTCAAGTCCAAGCTGAAAATCTCCTTTTATACGTTGCACATTTTTTGTTTATTCATGCAAAACTCTACTAAGCATTAATCATATTCCAGACCTGAATATCAAATTCAGGGCACCTGGCATCTAACAGGTGCTGGAATATTAGTGCACTTACGTTAGATGTCCTTACTTGCATTATTGTATTTCAGCCATGCTATAATACTGTGGAGTAATTATTTTCCAAGTTCTCAGCTGAGGAAATTGACCTTTATAAAAGTTGAATTTTTTCCCGAATAACTCATTGCAGCTAATAGAATTAAGGTTCTAATTCTGTTGTGATCCCTTTTTACCCTCAGTAGAAACCGTGTCCTCTCAAAAAAATTTTCATATACAGTTTGAACCTCGACAGTGTTCTTTACAAATCTTTCTGCAGTTGGGTCTTTATGTATTAGTTTTATTCCCTGGATTCAAAGTTTCTTGCGGCTAAGAGTTATATATGATTTAATTCTTTATTCGTCTTACTTCACATAGCATAATAATAATAAAAGCCACAATACTGAATAGCTATGAAGTACTAATACTGTACTATCAATTTTCATTTATCTTTTTCTTTGAAATAAAATAAAGCATCATGCAGAAAATAGATCTATTTAACCTATAATTGGTAACTATTACCAATTTTATAAGACAGGAATCTGAGAAATAAAGTCCCTAAGCTGCTAAAAGAGGCACTCAGGAATTGAGCTAGATCAGCCTGTCTCTAAAGTTTACCCCTTTCCACTCAGTTTTGTTGCCCCATTCATTTAAATAACACCAGCTGAGCAACTATTTATATGCCTCATGTGGTGTTCAGAGTTAAGATCAAGGAGATGGGCCAGGCGCAGTAGCTCATGTCTGTAATCCCAGCACTTTGGGAGGTCAAGGCAGACAAATCATGAGGTCAAGAGACGGAGACTATGCTGGCCAAGATGGTGAAACCCATCTTTACTAAAAATACAAAACTTAGCTGGGCATGGTGGCATGCACCTGTAATCCCAGCTACTCAGGAGGCTGAGGCAGGAGAATTGCTTGAACCCAGTAGGCAGAGGTTGCAGCGAGCTGAGATTGTACCACTGCACTCTAGCTAGGCTGGTGACAGAGTGAGACTCCATCTCAAAAAAAAAAATTTTCAAGGAGATGAAAAATTGCCCATTTGCTTTGCCCTTGGAGTTTCGGAAACAGGCAATTGAAAAGCTGTTCATTTAAAATGATCAACCATTTTCAATCATGACTTCCTCTGGACATATTGATTTTTTTATCCGTTTATTTTTTCAACAAATATTTACTAAGGTCTTAGTAGACTTCAGACACTATGCTTTAACAAACACAAACCTCAGCTCTACCCTCCCAGAACTCCTAGTTCAGTGATAAGACAATCAGGAACCAAGTGATTCCAGATGTGAGCAGAGTTAGACAAGGGACCGTACAGAGATACACTGCAATGGCTTCAGCCTGGAAGGGGTGTCAGGGAAGATGTCTGCGTAGAAGGACTGTGGAAGCTGCTAAGACCTAGGGTGCATGGGGAGATTGAGAAGAGCATTGAATGCAGAAAGGGAAGAAGATGCAAAACAACTGCATTGGAGGGGGGGGAGAATATCACATTATAGGAAACAAAAGAATATTATACAGTGTCTTGTATCAGGGGAAGAAGGGTTAAAGAGGTAAGCAGGAGGCAGAGCTCTTTGCCACAAGGTTAAACAGTTTGGACTCTACCAAAAGATATGGATAAACTCTGATTCAAATACGTCTTGAGCCAACCTAACCTTTCAGAGCTACCAAAACCATAGAAAAGCCAACTCTATCTACCTGTTTGTTCTATATGCCATTAAAAATGCATCGATATGTGTACATTTACACATAATGGTATATAACATTATCTAAAGGATTCAGTACTTGTGGATACTAATTGCAAGATTTTGTTACAGAGTTTAGAGAGAGCAACAACCAGCTTTAATTTTCACAGCCCAGGTTGAGTTTTCAGTTTCACTCAGACAAAAATATCAGCTCTCCTTTGTGTCCTGAGTACGTTTCAGGTCCAACTCACACAAGAAAATGGGAATCGGGACTCACAATGCCATTTTCACAATTGCTTTCCTGATTATAATCATACTGCAAGATGTTATTCCAGAAATTAATTATTTTATTGCTCCTCTGTCATTTTCAAAGCGATAACAAATACAAAAAAAAAAAAGGCTCATATGAGTAATGGTTTCACAGAGCTCTACCGGGAATGTCTCTGATATTTTTGCTTTTTACACAATCAATGTTTCCTTTAGTTAGAGAGGGGCTTGAATCTATCAGACTGCTGAGAGCACCCCTTTGAAATCTTCAGGGTGATAATTTAAGTGAAATAGAAATAGAGAGAGGAAAAGGTCACATCCTCGGAAATCTTTTGTGATAAAGGATTTTCCTGGCTGTTTAATAAGATGGCACAGAGGGGATAGCATTACAATTAGATTTGCAATCTCGTTGTACCTCGTGACTCCTTCTAAATGTTATCTTCATTCTCCTTAGCTTCCTTGTAACAATGAGGGTGGTAAATTCCTCCGACACTCCTAACTTTGTGAGAGGACTTATTTGGCCCCAAAGTCCCAACTGCATCTAAGGAAAATACCGTTTCTTTATTTAACTCTCCTTTTCCAGATACATGTCTGTAATGGAACAGGAGTTACAGATAGCTTTCAAGATTCATTAAGATTCCTCAATTCCCTTAGACCATAGCAACTCTGCTAAGTGGAAAATACAGTGGGAAAACCACAGAGTTTAAACTCAAGCAATCTTAAGTGTGAATTGTAATGTTGCCACTATTTAACTAGTAGTCATTTAGCCCCTCTAAGTCCCAATGTTCTCATTTAAGATTATTGGTTCTGAATGATAACATATGCAACATGCTAGTAAGTGCCCATATGCACAGGTCTAATCAATATATGAAACTGTCTTCAGGCCGGCCGCGGTGGCTCATGCCTGTAATCCCAGCACTTTGGGAGGCCCAGGTGGGTGGATCACGAGGTCAGGAGATTGAGACCATCCTGGCTAACACAGTGAAAACCCATCTCTACTAAAAATACAAAAAGTTAGCCGGGTATGGTGGCACGTGCCTGTAGTCCCAGCTATTCGAGAGGCTGAGACAGGAGAATCACTTGAACCCAGGAGGCGGAGGTTGCAGTAAGCCGAGATCACACCACTGCACTCCAGCCCGGGCTACAGAGTGAGACTGTCTAAAAAGAAAAAAAAAAAAAAAAAGAAACTGTCATCTTACCCTCTAGTTCTCATATTCTTCAGGAATGTCCTTCCCTTTTACTCCTAGTTCAAGCCATTCTTTAGGTTCAGTTAAGTCTTAATCATGATAAGGATAATATCTGCCTTAGATAGAGAAAAGGATAAAATATGAATAACCATTTTTTCTGACCATCAGGGATCTTTCCATCTAGAAAACAGAACAAGTGTATGTGCACCTAAATCAAGCACAAGGCTGAAAATGTCATCACTCTGTTAAAGGAATGGAAAATGGTGAGGATAGAGGAGAGGAAAGTTAATTTCAGCTGTGAAGACAGGATAGATTTTCTGGGAAGGTGTTATCAGATCTTACTTTTGAGATATGAGTATGATTTAGACCAACAGAGATCATGGGTAGCAGTAATACAGGCCCTTGATCTGCAATTACAAAGTCCAAAAATCTCTTAAAGCTAAAAACATTTTCATAGCTCAAATGGTAGCAAAACTTAAAATATACGCTACAGCCTTCACTAATTTTACCTAGTGTGAATATTTATATATTGTGCTCCAGAAATATTAATATATTTTGGCAAAAGAACGTTGTCTTAGGCCCTTCTAAGGGCACTATATAAAATGCCATTACGTTGGTTTAGCTCTATAAAATACTTCTCTCGTGCCCCCACGAATTCTTCCACAGCTCTGGCCATATAGGTTTTAAATAAGGAATTTATTGTGGTTCTTTAGTATAGGTAGAAATAATAATACAAAAAAATTATGTAAATATACAAAAATCTAGAGTATGTTAATATCAAATCGTTCAGTGTTACTGGAAAGATTAGTGGATGACTAGGATGGCAAAGATCATGAAAGAATTTCGTTTTTTTCAGTGAACAGTACTTATTGAGATATTTCAGTACTACAGGAGTAATTTTAGAGGTTGAGTATCTAGTTGTGAATGTATCAAACCATTGTGATATGGTAATGGGATTCCTTTCTAAGTTCCCTATCGTTTCAGAATGGTGGCGATCTACCAGTGGTCTAGGTGGTGGTGCAGGATAACATGTAATGGAGGCACACAGAGGTTAAGTACTGTGCTTAAGCTTTGCACCCATTAAGCATCAGAGGCAGGAAACTGAAGTCAGGTAGGCCGGCATGAGAGTGCATGCCCATGACACTATTCGTTTTGTATTTAGAAACATGCAGGAGAGACATTAAGTATCTCTGTGGGATTTGATGGCGATGTCACAGAAGGCTTGCCATAAGCTGTATCACAAAGGATGACGTATTGCCATAGAGGAGAGGATCGGGTTACCAGGTGGAGTTGAGCTCTCCGATGTGGGGATAGGCAGGTAGCACAGTGGATGAGAACATGCCTTCCTAAGTCCCACTCTGGTTTCTACGCCTTACCTGTGTAGGTGATCTTGGTTAACCTTAACCTCTTTTTATCTCATTTTTCTCATCCTTCCAATGGGAGTAATAATTGTGCCTCCATTTTAAGGATTAAATTAAATGAATTGCTGGATGTCAATCTTCTTGGGGCATTGCCTGGCACATACAACTGTGACAGACACAAAGTCCTTTCTCCTGTTGACTATTTGCATTGCTTGTTTTGCGTAATATTTGCTACACTTTAAAATTATGCAACTATTTGTATTTGTTTAGTATCTGTCTCCTCACTCCTCTGGAGATTGTACACACCGTGACACAGGACCTACTCTGTTTTGTTCAGCACTATCCCTGATGCAAGTATCTTATATATAGTAGGTTTCAAAAATATATGTTAACAGCTGAATACATAAATGCATGAGCGGAAGAAACAGATAATTAGTCAGTGTACATATTTTAACAGACAAATCATTTAGCTTTCCCTTGTTCTTTGTCATCATACATTTTTTACTATTTTTTTTGGAAACCTGGGGCACTGAATGACTTACATCTTAAAACTTTTTCTCCAGGGTGGTCTATTTCTGAGCTGAGTTCCTGCATTGATTTAACAAAAAAGGTATCTTAATATAGACACCCAAGACTAATTGCATTGTCTAGGCACATTGGATAAGGATTTAATTTCACACATCACAAACGATCAGCATCAAATTGTCAGAGTCATATTTTATACCTTCTTTATAGAGATCTTTAATCTTCTTAGCCCACTTTCACAGCCCACTACTCTGAAACAAGGTTCAGTTAGAGCCTAATGGGGAAAAAAGAAAGGTAGAATGACAAAAGAGAAAATATTAAATGGTCACTCCATCACTGCTTTCAGGAAAGAATACATGTCCTGAAAAGTTGCTGTAACTTTAGACCCAATTCAGGTAGTATCCCATGAAGCTGCCTGTGACAATGTGCAGCTTCTAGCATCTGCCCCAATTTTATCTACAAAGGGTCTAAATGCAGACTACAAAACAGAACTAAACCAATCACCTGGATCTACAGCAACTCCTGTGTTTTCACCGTTTCTCAAACCCAGCATCCTCTAGAAGTTCAGGGGCTAAATCATTCCATCAAAATCACACAGTGGGTTTCTAAAAAGCAGTTGGAGTAAGAGACTTTCAGTTCTACAGTATGCCACTTTTCTGTTGGGTGCATCTGCACTGAAACCAAAAGCAACAATTCCATCACTTTCTGATATTCCTCAAATCCATCTCTTCCTCTTCGTTCCCATTGAGTGTTTCTCTTGGGAATAACTTCAATTTTCAGAAGAATGCTTGTAAGAGTAGGTTTCAGCAGGCCTCCCCGCTTCTTCCCTTTCTCTCTATGACCCACCTCATCACCAGAGTATTCTTTCTAAAATGCAAATTCGTTTACAGCTTTTTAAACCACCCATCTTCGACACAGTATAAAGTAAAAATGTTTTAGTGTCAGAAAATGTCCTTAAATTTGGAAACGGGCCACATTTCCCAGCATTTTTCTTCCTTTCCAGACTTGGTTCCAATAGCACCACATGAAAAAATCTCTGAAGCCCTTGAAGAGCCTTAACCTCTTCCTTTTCTATGTCCTATTACAGTTTTTTTGCCTCAATTGTGTGAATCATTATTCTGATCTCAGCAATTTATTTGTTTGCCTTTTTGTCTGTCCATGCTATGATCTCCTTGAGACTTGTGACCCATATTATTCGTATGAAATGAATCAATTGTTTCTTTAATCAGCTAAGCTCACTTGTGCATCTTTAGTCCGAGTGGGTTGGATAGGCAGTTATGCTGATCTAGACTAGATTCTCTCAGATGTTTGGGGCTCCACGGGCTATAGCTTGTCTAGAAGAGCTTTGACTGATACAAGCGCGCTTTCCCTCATGTGGTATCTCATCCTTCAGTAGGCTAGTCCAGGTAGCAAAGTAACAGAAATGTTTAAAGTCTCTCGAGGCCTAAGCTTAGAGCTTGGCCAATCATCAATTCCATTGCTTTCTATTAATTATTAGCTCAGAAGGTGAAAAGGTCAACCCAATTAAGAGAATTGGGAAAATACATTGTGCCTCTTGATAGAAAGAGAAACAAGGACACATGGCAAAGGCCACAGTTACAAGAACAGGTGAGGAATTGAGGCTATTTTTGTAATCAGTCTATCATACCTCTTGAGTAAACCAAAACATGCTTCTTCCCTGAGCATTCAGGACACCTTGGTGCAGAACAATGAATCGTGTAATCTGGCTGATTTGTAGTAGCTATTAGAATTTAATTTGTAATTGCTAAAATTTTCTAAAAGCAAAGGAAATATTTGCAGGGATACTTATAGTTAGATAGCTGTTTTATGAACGAGTTGAATAACGAGATGTTATCAATGATTATGAAACTATACAATAGCTAATGCCTTATGGATTATATGCCACAGGAGGTAGATACTTCGGTTCTTATTTTGCATATAAGAGGAGAAATGCGGGGCCAGGTGCAGTGGCTTACACCTGTAACCCCAGCACTTTGGGAGGCTGAGGTGGGCGGATCATGAGGTCAAGAGATGGAGACTATCCTGGCCAACATGGTGAAACCCTGTCTCTACTGAAAATACAAAAAACAATTAGCTGGGCATGGTGGCGCATGCCTATTGTCCCAGCTACTCGGAGGCTGAGGCAGGAAAATTGCTTGAACTGGGAGGCGAAGGTTGCAGTGAGAGATCACGCCATTGCACTCCAGCCTGGCGACAGAGGGAGACTTCGTCTAAAAAACAAAACAAAACAAAAAAAAACGTGAGGCTCTGGGAAGTTAAAGAGAGGCCCAAGGTCATGCAAGTAGCCCTTTTGGGAGAACTCAAGCCTCAAAAACACAGATTTTTAAAATTTTGCTCTAAGTGTTAAGCTCTGTCCTGGTATTCCTTTGGTGTTTAAAAGGCTATTTAGAGTGACTTACATCTAACCATCATTTACAAGGTGGTCATTATCTTAGTGCTAAAGGTTGTCAGGGAAGGAACATCTAAGAAAGAGATTTAGTTTACGTGAAAATCTTTTCCAGTTTACTCACCCTTGCAAGGACAAAAGCCAATTTCTTTTGCAGCCATAGTTACTGTTTATTCTTTCAATCAATTTCATGTTCTCCATGCAGTTGATCAGATGCTGCTTTCTTCAGGGATGCCAATCAAAAGTCTGAAAGTTTATTTCTCTGCATAAACACTACCTTGAAAAGTGGGGAGGGGAAAGTTCTTCTTATCCTGAAAATTTTTAGCTCTTTGTTAATCCAAAAAGCTGAAAATATTTCAAGTCAAACATGGCCACGTACCATCTGGCTGAGTTAGAAGTTTACTTAGTAATCTCCTTATCAGCCAAACAGCTGGAAGTCTAGATAAGTCCTCTATGTAAGAAGCCAATGTCAACTTGTTTCCAGATAATAGCAGTGAGAAAAATTGTATTAGAAAAGAAGGGGTTCATCAGGAGAAATTAATTTGGGAATTTTGCTGGCATGCACTGAACTCTCAGTACCGGTGAGTTTATTATCCACAGAACCAACTAGAGACTTTAAGGATACTTTGTGTGCCATTCACCAGGATGAATTATTTGTGTGTGGTTTTCAAAGTGTTTTCTACACAGGGGTTTGTTCAAAACTCTCAAAGGTGATACTACTGTATTTTGCTTTATGCAATAGTTGTGTCATTGCAGAATTGCTTGCAAATTGATTTTTTTTTCCTATTGTAAATGGAAATCTAACTGAAATACACTAGGGGGGAATTTGTTAGTTCAAGAAATCCTTGTATGGTGTGAAAATTGCTTTTTCTCTTGAGAATAAGTACTCCTTAATGTATCTATTTTGTGAATTTAAATTTTTGTGCATTAAGCCTCATGTAGCTGTGCTCATCTGTGTACCTTAGGGCACCCGGGAAAAATGCATTTACATCAATTTAGTAATAGGCTTTTTCTGGATACCTCACACTCACAAACTACGTGAGAATTTTTCAACTTGAAATCATCCCACTTATTATTGAAGTGATTATGAATACCCGTATTTAACTCTTCAACCAAACTGTGACTAGTTGAGAGTCAAAACCTCCTCAAATTCATCCTCTGAATTACTGCTATAAGGCAGAAAGACATGAGTAAGGCAGAAAAGTTGTTACAGTAAATCGATATAGCAATTTAAACACCAACTCTGTATGGTCATTCAGATATTTCCTTCACTCAGTCACATGTGGAAAGCAGTTCTGCATAAAAGAATAATGAGTTTTGGACTTGGAAGAACAGTGACAAGTCACTTAGCTTGTTTCAGCACTAGTTAGCTCATGTATGAAAAGCTTGGCATAGACCCTGCACATAGTTTGTATCCAAGAAACATGTTGTTGTGATTGTCCCTGCTGGCAGTGTTATCGTTCATACTCTTTCAGAGAGCCTGCCATTCATTTCCTGGATGACTCAGTGGCCAATCCTAGATGGGAGAAGATAAAGTCATGCTCTGCTGCTCTTAGACACTTCCTATTTCTCTGGAGTAGTCATTCTTCTCAATCTTTAGGTTGTCTAATTTTATTCTCTGGCTTAATTTTATGATAGCAGTAGTGTTTCCGTAGTCTCTGGGCTTAACGCTGGGAGGTGACCTGCTTATCTTTAGACCAGTGAGGTGGGTTTCATGTCCTTTTTTATTTGCAGACACTAAGGCTTTGAAGTAAAACACTGTTCCATTTACTAATTGTATGACTTGGAGTGAGTAATTTAACCTGTTTAATTCTCAGAGTTCCCATCTCTAAAACAGAACTCAAAAAAACCTACTCTTAGACGTGTTGGAAAGATTAAACAAAATAATGAGTATAAAATATTTAGCAGACTACCTAGTACCTAGGGAGCACGTAATAAATGTGGTTATTGTAACATTCAGGAGGGAATGCTTATCATACCCCACATCCAGATCCCTAGACTCGCAATCATCTGATGACTGTTTCCTTAAAGGAGTCTGGTATTTCTTTGTTTGTACATCACTTTTTCACCTTCAAGCATCTATAATAACATATATGTATTGCCATTCTTATTCATGATTTTTAAGTCTTTTATACATTTTATGATGCTCTTAAAACTGTGACCCATTTAATCTTGCCAAAGAAATACATCTGTAATTAAAAGTGCATATGCTAATTCTCTACTCAAAACTTCCTGGTTTCAGGACTATTTTTGATCTGTCCCTTTTTGCTTCTCCAGTCTCATTGCCTGCATGGTATGTACCCCTGCTCCATGCTCAGTGAATGATACCTGTTTCTCTAAAGTCTTCTTCTTTCTGACTTCAGTGCTAATGCATAGTTTGCTTTGAATGTGTTTCCTCCTCTCATTCTCTCAACAACCTTCTTCAAGGCCTAGCACCTTCTCTCCTGTGACTCCTTCCTTGACTCTAATTGATCACCCTTGGAAGATTTATTTTCCACTCTGCACCATTTGCTTATCAACATTAGAGAGCTGTTCCTTTCACATTGAACTTGAGAGTCCACCTCTTATTCTCTCATCTTATAATGCAGAGACTACGCATTTTTAGCTTCCATATTCCCAGTGCATAGCACAGTACTTGGTCGTACTAGGTTCTCACTCTCAACCTGAATCTCTTTTTCTTCCTTTCTTTATCTTTCTGTGTGTATATGTATGTGTATGCATGTGCATGCACGTACACATTTTCATTTAATAAGAAAGTTGTTCAATGTCATGTGGATTTTGTTTTATCTAACAATTACTGCACTCCAGGGTAAATACCACATAATATAAACAAATTAAAGGAGCTCTTATCTTAGCATTTAGTTCGTAGACACATATTCCCATGGAATAGGCAGATACTAGAAGAGAAAATTTCTCTAAATAGTACAATGTGCATTCACAGCTGTAAAATCAATACACCATTTACTGAGAGTTAGCTTTATCCGTTGTATGTGCTGTATTACAAATGACTTTATACAAATGTGATTGAGCTCGACTTTCCAATTTGTGAAAATTGTTCATTAAAATTATTTTTCATTCTTACTAAAGAATGTGCCTTCAATAAACAGCATAATCTTAAGATTTAGTTTAAGAAACAATTTTCACAGAAATGTCTTTGTTTAGATTCTTGGGAATTCCATGCAGTCATCTATGCATTGAAGTTGAACATATGCTATATTGGTCAAATGAATAATTATTGCTAAAAAATGTCATTGAAAGCTAATAGGTTCAAAATAATTTTTAATTGTTAGTTTTATTTTAGAAGTGTCAACTTGGCTGTACAACAGGCTATTATTTTAAAATTTTTAAACTAGGAGTAAATGAATGCTCACCTGTAAGATATAAATAATTAAGTCATATTAAGTATTAGTTTTCCTAATCACATTTTTATTTTAAAAATATTATTGATGGATTTTTTTCTTCTAAAAAAAAGAAAATGTTTCTGTGTGTATCAACCATTACTTCCTCATGATTTGTTTTGCACTGTTCCTTCTAACCTTAGTCTACACGTATCCGTTTATGCATACATATACCCTTATTCCCCATATACTTTGAAACTATGAGGTCTTAAAATATTTTCATATAAAATATAATTCACATGTCCAGAAAATCTTTTCTTTTTACATATCACATACTTTAATAAGTAAAACATTAACAGTACTATTGAATTACAATTCTTTTTTATTTTTTATTAAATTTTTATTTTTTAATGTTAGATTTAAGGGTTATATGTGAATGTTTGTTGCATAGATATATTGCCTAATGGTGGGGATTTGGCTTTTAGTGTCCCTGTCACTCAAATATTGAACATTGAATCCAATAGATAATTGTTCAACCTTTATCTCCTTCCTACCTCCCCACTTTTGAGCCTCCAATATCCCTTATACTACTCTGTATACTTTTGTGTACCCATAGCTAAGTCCTCACTTATACATGAGAACATGCAATATTTGATTTTCTGCTTCTGAGTTAGTACACTTTCGATAACGGCTTCCAGCTCCGTTCATGTTGCTGCAAAGAACAGGAATTCATTATTTTTTGTGGCCACATAGTATTCTATGGTGTCTATATAATACGTTTTCTTTATCCAATCATCCATTGACGAATACTAGGATTAGTTTCATGATTGCTATGATGAATAGTGCTGCCATAAACATATGAGTGCAGGTGTGTTTTTTATATAATGATTTATTTTTCCTTTGGGTATATACCCAGCAGTGGGATTACTGGGTCGAATGGTAGCTCTATTTTTAGTTCCCTAAAATATCTCCATATTGTTTTCCGTAGAAGTTGAACCAATCTACATTCCCACCAACAGTACACAAGCATCCCCTTTTCTCCACATCCACACCAACATCTGTTATTTTTGGCGTTTAATAGTAGCCATTATGACTGGTGTAAGATAATATCTCAGTGTGCTTTTAATTTGCATTCCTCTGGTAATTATTGATGTTGAGAACTTTTTCATGTGTTTCTTGGCCACTTGTATTTCCTCTTTTGAGAAATATCTGTTCTTGTCCTTAAACCAGTTTTTAATGGGATTGTTTCTTGTTGAGTTCTTTGAGTTTCTTGTATATTGTGGATATTAGTCCATTGTCAGAGGCAGAATTTGCAAACATTGTCTCCCATTCTGTAGGTTTTCTATTTACTTTGTTGATTATTTCTATTGCTGAGAAGAAGATTTTTTGTTTAATCAGGTCCCGTTTGTCTATTTTTGTTTCTGTTGCATTTGTTTTTGGGGTCTCTGTCATAAATTATTTGCCTAGGCTGATGTCCAGAAAAGTTTTTTTTAGGTTTTCTTCTACTAATAAGACTTACAATTTATATTATGTACATTTGCAAGTCTTACTTTTAAGTCTTTAATCTATCTTAAGTTAAATTTTGTATATGGTGAGAGATAGATGTCCAGTTCCATTCTTCTGCATATGGCTAGTCAATTATCCCAGCACCATTTATAGAATAGGGTGTCCTTTCTCCACTGTTTATTTTCGTCAGCTTTATTAAAAATCAGTTGGTTGTAGGTATGTGGTCTTATTTCTGGTTTCTCCGTTATGTTCTATTGATCTCTTTCTAAATTTTTACCAGCACCATGCTCTTTTAGTTTCTATAGCCTTGTAGTATAATTTGAAATCCATAAGATGCCTCCAGAATTGTTCTTTTTGTTTAGGATTGCTTTGGCTATTCAAAATTTTTGGCTCCGTATGAACTTTAGGAATGCTTGTCCTAATTCTCTGAAAAATGACATTGACACTTTATTATGAATTGTGTTGAATCTGTAGATTGCTTTAGGTAATATGGTCATTGTGATGATATTGATTCTTCCAATCCATGAGTACAGGATGTTATTCCATTTTTTTATGTCATCTATGATCTCCTTAACCAGTGTTTTATAGTTCTCCTTAAAGAGATCTTTCACATCTTTGGTTAAAGGTATTCCCAGGTATTTTGTATCTTTGTGGCTATTTTTTTTGAGTTTTTGATTTGGTTGTCAGCTTGAACATTATTGCTGTGTAGAAATGCTACAAATTTTGTGTGTTGATTTTGTTTCCTGAGACTTGACTGAAGTTGTTTATCAAGTCAAGAAATCTTTTGGGGCAGTCCTTAGGGTTTTCTAGTTATAAAATTATGTCATCTGCAGAGATAATTTGACTTCTTATCCAATTTGGATGACTTTTATTTGTTTGTTGTGCCTAAGTATTCTGGCTAGGACTTCCAGTACTATGTTAAACAGGAGTTGTGAGAGCAGGCATCCTTTTTCGTTCCAGTTCTGGGAAATATTTTCAACTTTTTCCCATTAAGTATGATCTCTGTGGGTTTGTCATAGATGGTTCTTATTATTTTGAGGTATGTTCCTTCAATGTCAAGTGTGTTGACAGTTTTTATCATGAAAGAATGTCAAATTGATCAGAGGTTTTTCTGCATCTGTTAAGACAATTGTATGGTTTTTTGCTTTTACTCCTGTTTATGTGGCGAATCACATTTATTTATTTGTGTATATTAAACCATCCTTGCCTCTCTGGAATAAAGTCCACTTGATCATGATGTATTGTCTACTTGATGTCCTGTTGAATTCAGTTTGCTAGTATTTTGTTGAGGATTTTTACATCTATGTTCATCATTGGCTGGTATTTTTATTATTGTTGTGTCCTTATCTTACTTTGGTATTCAGATAATACTAGATTTGTAGAACGAGTTAAAGAGGGATTCCTCCTCTTCAATTTTTGGGGATGTTTTAAGTAAGATTGATACCTCCCCTTGTTTGTACATCTGGTAAAGCTTGGCTGTCTGGTCCTAGGCTTTTTTTTTTATTGGAATATTTTTAATTGCTAATTTGATTTCATTACTCATTATTGGTTTGTTCATGATTTCTAGTTCTGTTTCAGTCTTGGGAAGTTTTGTGTTTCCAGGAATGTATCCATTTCCTCTAGGTTTTCTCATTTGTGTGCATAGAGTTGTTTTTCTGAATTATCATTTAGTCGCATTTTATTTTAGATTTACTACATATGTATGTATCTATAAGAAACTTTCTATAAATGTATCCACTAAAATTATTTGTCTCCACTTTTTTTCATCCAGCAAGCATTAGGTACATGGGATTTATATATGTTGAAGCATATGGCTATATAGCTCACTCATTATTAATTCTGTATAGTATATTAGTATAAGAATAAACTATATGTAATTTAACCATTTTCCTGTTGATAGGCATTTAGATTATTTATCCTCACTCTTGTTAATAACGATGCTGTTGTATGACCATTTGTATATTTGTCTCTGGTATACATAAGCAATATATTTGCTATGCTATAACTCCATGGAAGTTGAATTGCTGATTGTAGGATATGTGGATCCTCAAAGTTACATGATGATAGAAAACTATTTTCTAAAATAGTAGTACTAATTTTGCTTCTACTAGCATAATGTAAGTTATTGTTGCTTTATAATCTTGCCAAAAACTATTTTCTAAAATAGTAGAACCAATTTTACTTCTACTAGTATAATATAAGTTATTGTTGCTTTATAATCTTGCCAATGCTGGGCATTGTCAGGCATAAGTAATTACTAACCTGGTATGATTAGAATGAAATTGGATCTACTTGTGGTTTTCATCTTCCTTTTAATTAATGAGGGTACATACTTTTCATATGTTTAGTCATCATTCCAGTTTCTTACTCCATCAGATGTCTGTTCATGTATTTTGCCCATTCTTTTGTTGGTTTGGTTATCTTTGTCATACAGTGCTAGCAGTCCTTTATGTGTTAAGAATATTAATATCTTATTAGTAAATATGTTGCAATTATCATCTAGTTTGAGGCTTATACTTTTATTATCTTTATAGTAATTTTAGAAGAATACATATTATTAATATTAATACTATTGAATTTGTCCATTCTTCCCTCATTAAATTGTGCTTTGCATTTTTTTTTTTTTTTGAGACGGAGTTTCACTCTTGTCGCCCAGGCCGGAGTGTAGTGGCATGACCTCAGCTCTCTGTAACCTCCACCTTCACCTCCAGGGTTTGAGCAATTCTCCTGCCTCAGCCTCCCAAGTACCTGGGATTACAGGCATGTGCCACCATGGCCAGCTAATTTTTGTATTTTTAGTAGGGATGGGTTTTTGCCATGTTGGCCAGGCTGGTCCCAAACTACTGACCTCACGTGATCCACCCACCTGGGCCTCCCAAAGTTCTGGGATTACAGGCATGAGCCACTGTGCCTGGCCTGTGTGTTTTAACCTTAATAAATCCTTTTTTTTTTTTAACCAAGGAAGTAAAGGTATTTGCTTACCTTTTCTTTTAATAATATTAAAATTTTACTTTTCACATTTTAATTTTGTAATCTGAAATTGTATGATATTTGGTAGGGATTATTTAATTTTTTTTTCATTAACCAATTTTGTTTACACCATTACTGAAATGAATAACAATACATTTTTTCCCCAATGATCTGCCATTTCACTTCTGCTATACATATAAAGTTTCCGTACATTCCTGGGTCTATTTTTTATTTTTTTATTTTGTTTTATTGCTTCTCTATTGCTACATAAATCCCTATAACAATCCATATATCAATTATTATGGTTTTATAGTAAGTCTTGATAGGTTATGGGAAATAGCATCTATCTTGTTTTGCTTCAGAAGTGTCTAGTTCATTCTAGATCCTCTGTTATTTCATATAAAGTTGTTTTAATTCCTTTGTTAATTGACAAAACTAATTTAAATTTTTATTGAAATTGTATCAAACCTGTTCATTATGGAGAACTGATACCTTTAAATTACCGAGTCTCAATGAGTAAAATAATTTATCCAACTATTACATATTTTTGGATTCTACTTTTATGTCTCAACTGAGATGTAACTAACATACAATAAACTACACATATGCAATTTGCAATTTCATAGATTTTGACATATTTATACATCATGAAAGTATTACCACAATCAAAATAATGAACATATCCATCACCCTCAAAAATTTCATCAGGGCTCTTTCTAACCCTCCCTTCCATCTTTAAGAAGATTTATTTTTTTTTCCATATGCTGTAATTTAAAAAGTTTTAGTATTTTTTTGGTTGGCTTTTATTAACACTATACTTTATACATAACAGTGTTTATCACCATCAATCATCATCATCATCAAAATGTTTGTTTAGATTTTACTTCCATATGTTTCTTTAGTTTTTATCCTTATTCTGTCTTTATCATAATTTTTCCTTGTATAATTATTTTTTTATTTCATAATTAAGATTTTATTGGTTATGTTGAAGATCAGTATATAGACATTTCAATTTGCAAACAATTCTTAATATACATACCAAAAATCTAAAAAGCCGTATGTTGTAATTATTTTTAAAACTTATTCCAGTGACTTTTCAGCTTAAAATTTGTAGGCAAATTTTCCTAAAGAGGCTATCAAGTACCAGTATCTTCACATGTTGATAAACTGTTACGTACGTCGCAGCAATACACAATTTAAGAGCATATATACTACATACTCAAATTTTCAATTTTCACAGCACTTTAACAAAATTATTAGAAAAAAACAGGACTACCATGATCAAGGATGTTACAGAGTACACACAATTCCGATAGAGAGAGCCATGGTCAAGGAGTGGTTTTCTTTAGGAAACAGTTCTACCAAAAATCAGCAAGGAACTAGAAGTAATTTAAAATGTTCACAACCTTAAATGCAGAACTGACTCCATATTGCCATTTAGTATGGTATTGAACCTGCCTCCCATCTGTGGATGTTAAACTGACAATTCAGATAGTCAAAGCCTCCCATAATTTAATATCTCCCACATAATTTTCTGGTTATATCAAAAAATAAATAACCAATGGGTGATTTTGCCTCCTAAAAAAAGCATTAACACTTTGAAAAAAATGGAATGAGGTGTGACCAGGCGTGGAGGTTCATGCCTCTAATCCCAGCACTTTGGGAGGTCGAGGCAGGTGGATCACTTGAGGTCAAGAGTTCAAGACCACCCTGGCCAACATGGTGAAACCGTGTCTTTACTAAAAATACAAAAATTATCTGGGCATGGTGGCAGGTGCCTGTAATCCCAGCTACTCAGGAGGCTGAGGCAAGAGAATCACTTGAACTTGGGAGGCAGAGTTTGCAGTAAGCCAAGATTGTGCCACTGCACTCCAACATGGGAAACAGAGCCAGATTCTGTCTCAAAAAAGACAAAAATAAAGAAAATAAATGGAATGAGGTGAGAGTCCCTCCTTCTCAAAAATGTTCCTATAGCTAATAAAAAACTTGTATTTACAAAATAGTTGGTAAAAATTTCCTCTGGATTGTATAACAAGAGAGACAGGGACTGCTGATAAGATAGGGTAGATGATATTATGTTATTAATCAGACGTGGCTTCTTTCTCTCCTGCTTTACCAGAGGCTGGACTCTCCTTGGTTTTAGTTTCTCTGTTTTTCTGCAGGTAAATCTTTATTTTCTTGGTTAGTCACTTTGGCCTGTTTTCCCTTTACTCCTTTTCTGTTTGTGCTTTTTTTGTCTGAAGATGCATTTTCTTCCAGCTGCCTTTTTTTGTCTTCGTTTTCACCTTTGCAGGAACAGGTTTAGCTGACAATCACTCCAGTCTCCTCCTGGGCTCTTCCTTCACCCCACCTCTGCTGAGGTAACCTTCCTCTTGGGCATCCCAGTGGCAGGAGGGCCATGCTGGGTCCCTAAGTTGGGCTGCCTGGCCACTCTCACTCCTCCGTGGATGGAGCTGCTCTAGAATTACTTTAATTCTTCCTTAATTACATCGTTTCAGAAATTTCTTTAGTAAAATAATATTAATTTATCCTAAAGATACTGTTATCCTTGTTTTTAAAGATAATTTTGTTGAGTATTCAATTCTCATTTAATACTTATTTCTTCCACCATTCTCAGCATATCATTTCACTGTGTTCTGATTTCCTTTGTTGCTGTGGAAAAGTCAACTTTCATTCCAATTGTTTTGCATTTAGACAACAAGTATTCTTTCTTTTTTTTATTTTTAGCTTAGTTGTCACTAGTGGTCTACAGTTTTACTCAGATGTGTCTAGATGTAGATATTTTTGAAAATTTATCCTCTTTGAGGTAGTGTGTTTACTGAATCTAATAGTTTCTGTCATTCAACAAATCCTTCAATATTCTCAGCTTTTGACTCTATGAATATTTCTTCTGCTTTTTTACCACTGTCTTCTAGAATGCCAGTTAATTTTATCTCCTGTCTATTCCATAACTTTAAAAATATTTTTCACTTCTCTTACTTGTTGAACTTTATTTTTTATTTTTTCTGGTTTATTTTTCAATATTCTCCCTGGTTGTGTTTAATATACTATATATTCTCATTATTATTATGAAATAATTATAATTTTTATAATTACTGTACTTAATAGCTCAAATATATATTCAATTTATCAAATTATTTCTAAATTATTAATATCTTTGATGAGTATAATCAAATTACTATTACTGGTACTGTTAACATTTTACCGTCATTATATTTGATATATCTTATGTCATCCTATTTTATCCTCTTTTTATGATTCCTGACATAAGAACATTAATTTCTTTCAATTTTGAGAATATGTGATCTGCTTTAAAATTTCTTCTTTGCATTCATATTGTTTTATTCATCACCAAGCATGGTCTCTTGGTCTTTGTTTTTACTCACTAACAGGGGAGTTTGAAAGATGAAGAAGTATTTATCTAATAACTCCGTTATTCTATTTTATAATACTACTTCTTGGATTCTATTTTAATTCATTATAGTATTCACCCTATCATATCACTGTCATTTAAGAAACTCTTTCCTATGCTTTATAGTATATTTTCTATCTGTTTAATTCAGCCACTAGTGCCACTGGACAATGCCATTTGCCTAACACCAAACTGGGCTAGGTAGGTGGCTTCACGGTCACCACCGGTTTGCATTAATGTTCAGGATAAATTCCATAACACATCACAACACAGGTTGAGGAACAGGCTTCATTAAGGATACTTACAAAGCAATGTTCATTAAGAAGACAAGACCTAGCTTTCCAAATCTATCTTTATCCACTTGAAAAGATAAACTGGGACCAGAGGCCTTTGCTGGACATGCCATACATATGCATTCCACGAGAGCAACGTGGATCCCCATCTAACTATATACTTTTTAATATTATAAATATGAGAAAGTAGCCTTGTCAATGGATGGATGAAGAGACTACTAGGGTACCAGGTCGTCTGAGTTCATATATCATTTCTTCAAAGAACTTGTTTAGAAATGCCAGCTGTCCCATCCTAGGAATGTGATAGGCCGTGTTAACAGAGAAAGGAAGGCATTGATCTCTCAGAGGATTGTTGTGAATATTAAATAAGATAGAGAATTTAAAAATGCTTAGTTCATGATAGGTATTGGCAAACATTAGTTCACATTTCCCAATAAGGTATATGTATATGTGTATAAGTATATGCACATGTTTAGGATGTGATATTCTTCCATTTATCGCTAAAAAGAGCAATAGATTATTTGTGAGACACTTTAGAAATTTTGACTCTCATTTAGAAAATACCTATCAACTTAATATAATACAGCTCTTTACATTTTACATGCTTCAAAGAACTTTATATAAGCCATCCCATTTGATATTCACCATGACCATCTAACGGAGTGTCAGTATTGTTTCCATTATACAGAAATGAAAAATAAAGGTTAAGGAAGCAATGTAGTACCAAGCTAAGTGAGCAAGGGAGAAGCCATATACAGAGTCCCCAGATTAAGGAAAGGAAGGAAGAATTTATTCCATGTTTAACATTTGGATGAAACTGATTGGCAGTTATGAAATTGGGAATGATTCTGTCACCTGTAGGTTATGACTGATAGGACATGCTTTAGGGCTATTTACTTTCCCAAAGTCTGATGAAATTTCTTGTTATTGCTCTAAATTCTTGCCAAATATCCCGAAAAATATGTGCAATATCCCATATAAGAAGCCAGATTGCTATATTAAAGTAAACTGTTCATTGTCTTGGAATTAAAGAAATACACATCAAAACTATCCACTATTCATCATACTGTAGTTAAAAGCCACACTATGAAACTGAACTGAGAGTGGATATTTTATAAGAATTCACTCCTCAAGAGATTTCCAGTTTTAACCTTACATTAAATGACATCACGAGAAGGCTACATGTCTGGTTCACATCATCTACTCCACTTCCTACCCCCTGCCAAAATTAGCTTAAATAATTTTATTTTCCACCATAGCCTTGATTTTTACTATGACCCTGTAATTTAAGAACCAGTCATATGAGAAAGGCCTTCATCTTTCTCATAAAACTGTCATCTAGGACACTGGTCATTACTTTGCTTACTGCTGTCATTTAACAGGTCTCATGGCCAATATTTCTCAGGCTCCAAGCCAGGAAAAGATAGGTTTTTTCCAATAAACAGGTCTTCCTCCTTTGGTTGCACAATTAAAACAATGTGTAATGGGAAAAAATATATTGACGTGTTGGTTGATACCTATATGTGTTCATCCCAGCTCTACATGATCTTAACATTTTGTAAGCCTTGGGTTTCTCCTCTGTAAAATGCAAATTATGAACCCTAAATTGCAGGAGTATTCTGAGAAACACTGTGATGGGCCAACTGAAGAGTTTTGCAACAATGGCTAGCTTTCTTAAGTCTCTGCCATGTGTCAGAAACCGTCAATTCCCTTGCACGTATTATCTTTAAACTTCTCAGGAACACAGAATAATTTCACTATCTCTATTTTATAGATGACTAAATTAAGGTTCAGAGAATAAAAGTAACCTGTCTGAAGTCACACAGCTAGTTGGCAGCTGAGCTAGAATTTAAAATCAGGATTTACTAACTCTGAAATTGGTCACTTAGTATTTCCCTGGACCTTTCTGCATTTTTTTTTTTCCTTTGTCCTATCTGCTACAAAATTTGTAGCTAAGTTATATGGTAAGATACTAATACTTCAACAAATTTTTAAAATTATACTTTTATCCCTCCCCACTCTCCTGTCATACCTTGTTTCTCTTTGGTAAGCATGATCATGGGGAAGGCTTTCGGAAAAACAATATATTATTGTGCTTAAAATGTTCAGAGTATGAAGTGAGACACACTTGGGTTTGAGTCCTGGCTCCATTCTATTTTATTTGTGTAGACAAGATATTTCAGTTCTGAAATCTCGATTTCTCATATGAAAACATCTGCTTCATAGATTAGGGTAAATATGATAATGTATGTGAAGGGCCAGCATGGTGGCTGGCACGTCATACACATTAAATAAATATCAGCAAGTATTATTATTGTTTTATTATGTCAAATGCCCTTGGCCTCTTTCCCTTGTGCTATTACAATAAGCCACTTAAAATGTAATCTGGAAATAAATAAGACAATTTTTAAATGACCTAAATTGAATAATAATAAAACGAGTCGTTTGGGTTGGAAATGGGTTTAATTGAAGTGATTTGAGATGTAGCAAAAGCACTGGCAATCTCTCCTGGGAACTAAAAGACTCCACAGTTGATTAATTGCTTAAAATGGCAGATTTAAAAGGAACCAAGGAAAAGCAAACTTTCCCAAATGTGCTGTCTGGGCAAATGAATAGCACTCTTAAACAGTAGCTGCCTTAGAGGCATTGCAATCCACCCAGAAAGGTCGTGTAGCTCTGGTGGCGCAAGACTCAACCCAAAAGCACCCACTTGGTTTCAAATGTTTAGGGTTCAGCAAAGATCACATTCATTTAATGGGAGCTCATTCCTGTCTTGTGAGGAATCTTTAGGCATTACGATTTATCTCCAAGTGATTCATGCCTATTTCATGCCGTCAGCTAGAGCAAAATGCAACATAAGAAGCCAGGCTTGCAGTCAAGAGGTCTGGGCTCCAATTTCATTTTTCCCTAATCAGCAGTGTGACCAAGTCAGGCCTCTACTCTTAACTGAAGGTCATATCTCATAGGTTTTTATGGGGATCAAATTAGGTAATGAATGCGTTACTATACCTAGTTGATCAATAAGACTTACAAGTGATTATTCCCCCATGGAATTTGGAAATTGTTTTTTGCAAAGGACATAAGGTGTCAAGTATTTTACATCTCCACATAAAATTAGACCATGTGATGCATATTTAACATATCCTCACATTAAAGGAAAGGCAATATTTGTTACAATCCAAACAAATCAACAACAAAACAAATATACGATGTGACCAGGGTTCTTGTATTGAAAGCTACCAAAAGAACTTTATCTGAAATCGTCCCACATTGATGTAGGCTTTTTGAATATGAGGGGCATTATGTCAGGAGACACAATACGTTATAAGAAGAACTTGGTAAATGTTCTTGAATTTTCAGTTTTGCTCAAATATTTAAGTGAAAACATTTCAGTATTAAAACTAGCAAATATATGTTATGAAGTAGAAATCTATATTTGCAGGGATTTTTGAGACAGAACATGAGCCTACAAAGAAAGGAGATTGTGATGAATGGCTTTTCTTTGCTACAAAGTTACCCTGGGGTTCTTGATTCACTTTCCCCTACTCTGAGAGCTATTTTTATAAAGTCATTGTAATTGTGGCATTGGGAACGAGGATCAGATTTGGATTCAGCTGGCTAGGCTCAAGTCTTAGCTTTCCCACTTGCTACTTTTGACTTCAGGTAAATGACATAACCTCTCTGTGCCTATGGTCTCATATGTAAAGTCAGGATAATACTACCTGTGCCATAGACTAGTTGTGAAGATTTAATTAAATTATGGGAAAATAGCGCTTGTCACAAGGCTTGCTACACATCAAAATATAAAAGTTTATTAAATATTATCTTCATTGTCGTTATTATCAGGGAGATAAAGGTCTGAGTTGAAATTCCAGAATGCTTATTTTATTTTTCCTTCCGATATTTATGAAATAATAGACAACAGTTTTCTACTAACTAGGAATGATATGGTCTCAGGTAGAAAAGAATGGCCCGTCTGGGAGGTTTAGTTGCAAAGTTCAATGAAGAGGCTATTTTGAGACAGGTGCTCAGAGTTAAGGGGGCCGCGGAGGGGGGAGGTGCAAAGCGGTAGCTCCAGGATAGCAGCCATGGGAAGCCATTGCCACCCTCAGGCCTGTGATGGCTGACTTGAGGCCTCAGCTTTGACTGCATTCAGGGACACTGCAATAGCTGGTAGAGCATTATTTATTCTCAGCCCTTCGGACAACACGCAGCCCATTCCTTTCCTTTTCTGTTAAAAAGGGAAACCCAGGTGGTTTTGCTTTTGATTTTAATGTTTGGGCTGCCCCAGGTGTATCTGTGAGAGTATTTATCGGAAGAGATTGGCCCGTGAGCCCGTGAACTGGGTGGCGAAGCTCCACCCTCAACACGCGCAGGCACCTTTAATCAGCTGGGGGCCTGGAGGGAACAAAACCGCAGAGGAGGAGCAAATTGTTTCTCACTCTCTTTTGGAGCCAGGGGGTTCTTCTGCCCTTGAATGTCATAAAGCTAGGTTCTCCAGCTTTTGGACTCTGGGATTTGCACCAGAGTCATCCCCTCAAACCCTGACCACTCCAGGTTCTCAGACGTTTGGCCTTGAAATGAGAGTTATGCTATCAGCTTGTTTATATGCAAGAGCTTAAAACTCGGACTGTGCACCACCATCAGCTTTCCAGATTCTCCAGTTCAGACGACCGTTTGTGGGACTTCTCAGCTTCCGTAATCATGTGAGCCAATTTTCCTGATAAATCCCTCTCATATCTCTCTCTTTCTCTCTCTTCCTTCCTTCCCCCTCCCCCGCCGTGTGTATATACACACACACACACACACACACACACACACACACACACACACCCCCAGGTACCTAGCAGTGCTTCGCCCATGGTAGACAATCAGTATTTGTTTACCTAATAAATATACTAATTTATTAATGTTGCATACATACTGCCTCTCCTTATATACTCAGGCAGAACAAAATGAATTCCATGTCTCTGCAATTATAAAACCTCAGAATCTTGGAAGCTCTTACATGTAATTTACTTTCTAAACCACTTCTGTTCTTGATGTATCTTCAGAGGTAGAATGGAAGGGTGGTAAAGGAATTTATGAAGGTGGTGAGTTAGTATTGTTTTCTCCAGAAAGAATAGTCGTTAAATAATCTGCTAAAAGTAATCGAAGTAACTGCATGTGTTAGGTTAGTGGTTATCACCGTTTACATAATGACTGTACTTCTTTCTGCAATACAGTTAAATATTAGGCTCCTTGGCAGGCAAACCTACTGGGTTTGCCTTTCTAGCTTACGTTGGAAAAATTTAACTTTCTAGTTTATGTTTGAAAAGTCCTTGGTTTTACATAACAGGTGTGGCTCCCAAAAGTGTCTATTGTGATGGTGTTAATCACTTTCAAAATCACTTTCAAACACAATGAAGGAATTCAGCATTTTAAAAAAATTAAAAATACACTAACTTGAAGGTCTCTAAATTAGTTGCAAACACTAGAAAAACCTCCAGAGTCTCAATAACAAATATCACCCTAGCCAGTGTTAATCAAACCTCTGTATTTCTGATATTGTGCTTACGTGTTTCTTCTAATTCTTAGAAGAACCCAATAAAGAATATGTTATCCATTTGCATTAATGACACAGAGACTATATATATAGAGAGAACTCCTACCACTTCTGTCGTTCTGGAGAACCCTGAGTGAAACAGTCCTGAAGGGGCAGAGAGTGGAAAGGGTATTCCAAGAATCATATTACCAGTGATCTCCGTAGCTGTAGAAGAAGGTCACCCAATAACTGACGAGAGAAGCAGCAGGGGTGGGAAACAATGCTTTGACATGTCCTCCTCCGATCCTATGACCTGGAACTGCTTCAGTAAGAAGTTACAGGTCATAACTACTGAACCTGATGGGCCAACAGGAGAAAGAAGATCAAAAGAACCTGGGAAGATAGCCAGTAGAGATCAGCCTCCCAGGACACAGTAGAGAAAGATAAGCAGAACCAAAGGAGAAGAACCGACACAGTCCAATATCACAAAGCCACCAATCACTGGACATGAAAAAATACTGATTTAACAGCAAAACTTAATTATATTGAATCCATTTCAACTTCTTACTAATTAGGTAAGATTAGATAATTTAAACACTATGAATCTCTTTCATCAATGAAAATGGATGATAATGCATTTCTCATTGGGTTCTCTTAAGAGTTGGGAGAAACGTGTGTAACTAAGTACAATATCAGAAATAGAAAGATTTGATTAACGTTGACTATGATGATGCTATTTGTTACTGAGACTCTGGAGGCTTTTCCAGTGTGGCAGCTAATCTAAAGAGCCCTTTAAATTAATGTATTCATTAGGTAAATAAATGCTGAACATCTACCATGGGCAAAGTGCTGCTAGGTTGCTAGGTATCTTGGATGTAACAGTATTCCCAAGCAACCTGGACTTTATCAGAAGTTTATAGTCTAGTAGACTTACGTATTTTAATTTTTGAGACAGATTCTCACTCTGTCACCAGGGAGGAGTGTAATGGCACGATCTTGGCTTACTGCAACCCCCACCTTCTGGGTTCAAGCGATTCTCCTGCCTCAGCCTCCTGAGTAGCTGGGACTACAGGCACACACTATCATGCCCGGCTAATTTTTGTATTTTTAGTAGAGATGGAGTTTCACCATGAGGGCCAGGCTGGTCTCAAACTCCTGACCTCAAATGATCTACCCGCCTCGGCCTCCCAAAGTGCTGGGATTACAGGCTTGAGCCACCACACCTGGTGACAAATACATCTTTTAAATTGTGAAACATACCGTAGAAAAATCATGTTTTGATTTTTTGGTTTTAATATACTGAAGCATACCAAAGGGGCTCTAATTGAGATAGGATGATCAGAAAAGGCCTCAGGAGGGACAGTTGAGACCAAACACTGCAGAATGGTGAATATGACAGGTTGGGTAGGGTAGGAAGAAGGCTGGGACTGGGGAGAGTTGAAAGGAGAAACATCTGTACAAAGGTCCTGAGGTTAGAATGCGTTAGGTTTTTGTGAGCACCTGAAAGGAGCCCAGCATGAGCACAGCATAAGGAGCAAAAGTGTGTGTGTTGGGTGGGGGAGGGGGAGTAAAGGAAGAGAGAGGGTTGGAGGTAGGTGAGGACCCTGTCATGCAGTGCTATACCGTAAGACACTGATGAGTTCCAAAGTTGGTCTAAATGAAGAGAGAAACCAGTGAAGCATTTCATGCAGGAAAGTAGTAGGGTCTCATTTACATTT
This sequence comes from Lagothrix lagotricha, assembly GCA_963574225.1. Classification (NCBI taxonomy): domain Eukaryota; kingdom Metazoa; phylum Chordata; class Mammalia; order Primates; family Atelidae; genus Lagothrix; species Lagothrix lagotricha. Next base: position 14,582 of record CAUYNB010038400.1, on the reverse strand, counting down.
TCAAAGGCTTACCCTGGCTTTCTAGTGCAGAAGAGGTTGGAAAGGGGCAAAAATAAATGCGGACACCAATTAGGAAGCTGTATGAATGGGCAAGGCCAGAGGTGATGGTGCTTTGATCAGGTCAGTGGTAATGAGGTTGTCATACATCTACATCAGCAACAAATTTGATAAACTAGATGAAAACCTATTGTCTAAAAAGAAGGTAACATAAACTATAATACGGGGTTGTTGTAAAGATTGATTAAGATGTGTGCAAACATAGGCCAAAGCTGCAGCTATGTACTGACTATTCGAAAAAAATTCCTCCCTGTTTTTACGTATTCCAGACTGTTGCTTTTTTTTGAGGATATTTATGTTATTCTTGTTTGAATCTACCAGGCTTCTAGTATTGTGCTTTTTGAATGACTGCATATCACATGACTGCAAAATACTAAATCTTTTGGAAACAACATTCTAAGTCAGGAGGGAAAAAGCCTAGCAAACACGTTTCACTTCTGAATTCTTGATTTGAATTTCTTCTGTTTCCTCTTTGAACTTAGATACCATAATTCCAAGGGCTCCTTAGAGGCTGTTTTGTGGAATGCTAAAGGCCATCTGAAATTTAATTTTGTTGTTGTTGTTGTTGTTGGAATGAAACATCATTCTGCACTTGCAGAATTATCCTTTAAGAACTACAAAGTGCTTTTCAAATGAAGATGTAGCCCGCTGATGAATTAGAAGAAGAAATGAAGGAACTGGATGATTTATATGTCTATGTGCAGTAGGCGAGTGAATTGGCAAGATGCAAAAGGATGAAAAAGCAGAGTTTCCACCCCATTGTACCATCATTTTGTATTGTAAAAGTTAACTTTTTTTCAGAATGTCTTGGAATCATGTCAGTTAAAACAAAATGCAGCTGGATCCATTTGCTTTTCTTTCTTCACAAAAATATAAGGAAGCTATGAATCTGGAAATCTAATACCCCATCGTGTCCTTTAGAAAGGCATTGCCTATTGCATTGGGTGTTTTTTTGTTTTTGTTTTTAATGAGGATGTTGAATCTACTCTGTAAATTACTTCATCAAATTGTGCTTTTAAAAGCAATTGATAATCCTGAAAAAGCATTTTCGTAAGCAACACATCTTAATAATTACTAAAGTATCTGATGAGGAAATAATAAATCTCATGGTAAATCAGACCAATAACAAGTCAGAACAAAACTATTTCTAAGAAGGAAGTGAAAGAGTTTCTCTGGGTATCATACAGTGGCACTCATTATATTGTGGCATGACGCTAAAGACAGTATCTTAGGTCCAATTTTGGATATAATCAGGACTCTTTCTGAAAAACATAATTGTCCATAAACCACGTACATGGTTTAGGTATGAACCCTGAGTAGAACAAATGGAAGATTATATGCTTTTTTATGATGTACTGTCTGTAAGCTAGGTGAATAGAAGATGGGTAGATAATTCTTCAGCCCTCCTGCTTGCCTGCAGTATTAGTGCACCCTTTTATAATAAGTTGCTGTAAAAATTATAGTGTCCATAGGTCAGTTTATTATTGTAAGCACTGAACAAAAGAATGGAGAACAATCTTTGGCCGAGGTTAGGATCAAAGGCAGCACAGAGAGTACAAGCTACGATTGCAGCCTTTGTCCATACCGTGACTCTTTTTATACAACATAAATCGACCAACCAGTAAGGACTTATTTCGTGTCAGTGTCATGTTTATTCCCATTTTAAGTGCATTGAAGTTGATAGGGAAAAAAATAACTGAAAATAGTAGTTGGTTCATGATATTCATTCACTGAATTTGCTGAATGTATGAAGGAAATATTTTATTGCCTTTCTGGGAAATTGTTATGCCTTTTCAAAAATCTTAGTTAGATTTTTCTTCTACCACTACCATCCGCTACAAACCCTGGATGTTCCAAATCTGCTTTCCTATGTGGCTGTACTAACACACTTACTTTTTAAGTGAATCTTTGTACACGTCACGTTTTATCTCAGTTAACCATGTACATACCTGCTTTACAAGAGATAATGTCTCATTCATTTTTATATCAGTGCTTATACAATAGGTGGAACATATTAGATGCTTCATAAAATTATGAATTCATTTATAAATTCATATACTTATGTATTAGATGAGAACCTGTTATATATGAGTCCCTATGCTAGGTGTTGAAAAGGTACCTGTCACAGTTTCCAAAACTCTGTAGCTACTTTAGATAGTTTACTCTCACTGATGCACTGATCAGCATAAGATGCAACTATTCTGTCAAACCATTAAGAAAAAGATAAGCCAAACATTTACAACTGGTAGCTTTTCGAGACAGAAATGTGAATCCTGAAGCCAAATGATAAATTTTTAAATGTATTCTTTGCTTTTGGTAGCATTAAAATCTTCATTATTATTCAGATATTCTACTAGATCTACATGCACAGTTAGCTAGCCAACTAATGATCAAATAAGTTGTTTTTTTGGTTGTTTTATCTTGGAACTTCATGAGGAGGGCCATAATGTTGATTGAAAATCAGTTTTCAATATAGCATATTGTCTTCTGTACTAGGAGGCAGTATGCAAAGTGTTAGTTGCATAGACGTTGTTCTCAGCCTTCCTGGGTTTAACCTTAACAATACTCATATGACCTTGAACAAAGTACTAGGCCTCGTTATTTTTATTATTATTTTTTTGAGATGGAGTCCCGCTCTGTCTCCCAGGCTGGAGTGCAGTGGTGTAATCTCAGCAGCTCACTGCAACCTCCCCCTCCCAGGTTGAAGTGATTCTCGGGCCTCAGCCTGCGGAATAGCTGGGACTACAGGCATGCGCTACTATGCCCTATTAATTTTGTTTGTTTGTTTGTTTTAATAAAGATGAGGTTTCACTCTGTTGGCCAAGCTGGTCTTGAATTGCTGACCTCAAGTGATTCACCCACCTTGGCCTCCCAAAGTGCTGGAATTATAGATGTGAGCCACTGTGCCCAGCCACCTCGTTATGTTTTAACATTTTTTCATATTAGGTAAAGATATTCATGGTACTTACTTCACAGACTTGGTGTAAAGAAAAAATAACACATGCAATGTACCTAGAAAAATGATCAACACATAGTAGATACTCAATAAACTTTAGCTACTATTATTAGTCGTATATTTTTACATTTATTTTTATAAAAACATAGATTCTTATATTCCTAGAGTTCCTCCTGATGACAGTTAAGACAGTTCTTCGTTTATCAGTCACACCAAGACATTTTTTTAACTAAAATTTTTATTTCAAGATACGTTTAGATTCATAAGAGGTCGGAAGAAATCATACAGAGTGATAATCCATATCCCTTATCTATTTCCCCTAGTAGTAACATCTTGTAAAATCATAGTATAATATCACAATCATGGCATTGATTACAGTTACGAGGCAGTTCAGTCATTACAAAGGACCCTCATGTTGCCTTTTATAGCCACTCTTACCCACCCTGACTCCATCTCTCTGTTCCTGATTCCTGTCATCCACTAATTGTTCCCCATTTCTATAACTCCTTCAGCACCGTGTGTTTAAAAAGCTGTCCTTTCTTCTTTGAAGTGCTTATACTGCTTTGTCAAAATACAATTATGCATATTTTGGTGGGTCTGTTTCTGGGTTCTCTATTATGCTATATTGACCTATATATTTGTCCCTCCTCCTTAACTATATCGTCTTAATATCTGTAGCTATATATTAGGTCTGAATACCAGGTAGAATTTTTTCTGTCACTTCATTCTTCTTTTTTGAGATGCTTTTAGCTATTGTGGGGCCTGTTCCTTTCCATATGAATTTTATAACTTACCTATGTTTACAAGAAAACGTACTGATATCTTGATAAGAGTCATATTGAAACTATAAATAATTTGAGGAGAATTGACATACTATGCTGAGTTTTGCTATTCACAAACATAATACACTTCTTTTCTGATTTCTGTCAGCCTTTTAAAATTTTCAGCATACAGATCCTGTATGTGTTTAGTTAGATTTAAATCTAAGTAATTGTTTTATGTGCTTGTAAATGGTACTGTATTTTTAATTTCAGTTTCTGCATATTCAATCTTAGTATATAGAAATCCAATTAGTTTTTGTGTATTGATCTTGTAAGATCCCGACGCCTCACTGTCCTCGTTATTGGAGTATCTTTGTATATTCCTGGGGTTTTTTTGTGTAAATAATCATGTCATCTGCAAACAAGAACAGTTTTACTTTTTTCAAATCCTTATTTCTTTTTATTGTCTATCGTGTTGGCTAGAATTTTCAACACTATGTAGAATAATAGTAGTGAGAGTGAGTAGGTTTGCATTGTACTCCATCTCAGACGACAAACATTGTCTTTCAATATTAAGTATTCTATTAGCTTATAGATATGTCATGGATTTTTAAAAAATTAAGTGTAGGAAGTTCTCTGTTCCCAGTGTGCTGAGAATTTTTATAATAAATGGGTGTTGGGTTTTGCAAAATCCTTTTTTTGTGTGTGTGTGGTAACTGACATGATGAGAAGATTTTTCTTGTTTTTTAGCACATTGATACAATGAATTGCATTGATTGCGTTTTGAATGTTGGACCAGACTTGCAGACTATAATAATAAATACACTTAAATTGTTTTAGGATAAGATGAAGTATTTCTAAACATCTTTTGTGCAGCCGTAAGATGAAGAACCAATGAAATAAATCTCTTTTGGTCATGGTGTATAATCATATTTATATATTGCTGAACCTGACTGGCTAATATTTTGTTGGAATTTTGCTTTCTATGTTCATATAAGATTTTGTTTTGTGCTTTCTTTTTTTAAACTTTTTCTAGTTTTGGTGTCGAGGTAACAGGAACTGTTTCTTCCTCCTAGTTCTAAAAACAACTGATTAAAATTGATCTTAATTCTTTGAATATTTGGTAAAATTTGTGAGTGACGCCATTTGGGTCTGGAGAGTTTTTAGAGGGGAGCTTTTTAATTACGCATTTGTTTAATGGTTAGAGTGCCGTTATAGAACAGGCTATGTATTTCATGTTGATGGAATTTTTATTATATTTCGTGGAATTGGTCAATTTATTCTGAGTTGTTGAATTTATGAGCATTAATTTGTTCATAGTGGCCGCAGAATCTGTAGTGTATATCCAGTTTATTCCTATTAGTGATTTGTGTCTTCTGTCTTCTCTATCAGTCTTGCTAGAGGCTTATCAATTTCAATGATATTTTTAAAGAAAATTCTTTGGTTTTGTTGTTTTTAATTTGTTTTCCTATTCTCACTTTTATTTGCACTATTTTCTTCCTTCTGTTTATGTTGGGTTTACTCGCTTTTCTTTTTCTACTTTTTTGAGATAATCACGACAGTTTTGAGAGTTACAAGTGTTTCTATGAATAAATGCCCTGGGAGAGCAGGTATCCACTGGGATTATCAAGCAAATTGGAAAGGGTTGTCACCCAAGTGATGACCTTAGCCAGTGGGAGTATGGATTAGATCCATGGCCACTTCCATGTGTATCACAAGGATTCTGGATCAGATATCTGGTCAGTATTGGCCCTTTCACTTCCTGCATGAAGTTCCTCATTACTAATCACAAAGAGCAGGAATTGTTACCCTGTTACGTTCCGTCATCCTATCACTCTAATATACTCAAGCATGGTCTGCATTGTTTTTTAGTACCAGGAGATATGTGCTAACTCTTATAATAAAGTTACAGGTATAGGTGAAAAGTCAGAAATGGTAGTTAATATTTGTTGTGCCTCTGCTGTTGAATATGTTTAAATCTATAATTTCCTCCTCATAACAATATTATGAGCTAAGTATCAAAATCTACATTTTGTAAAAAAGGAAATTAAATCTTGGAGAAGCTAAGTCCCTTGTATGAGAGACATATAGCAAATGGTAGAGATAGGATTTGAAGTGATAGATAGATGCCTAACTCCATCCTACTAAAAAGCTTTCCAGTGCAAGCTGTTTGCATCAACACCTGGTAGCTGTCATTACATACAGAGGAAGGTGCTCTGATAATGTAACCACAACTGTAGTTTTTAGAAAGGCCCCGGTGTATATTTAATCATGATGAGATTTGGTGATGTTGGATTCGTATATGTGGTTGTTTTGATGAAGGAAAATAATAAATACATTTACATTGTTTTAGGAAAAAAATAGATTTGTTAAATGTCTTTTGTGCAGCCATTAAGAACCAATGAAGTAATAGTTAAGTTTTATTACCTCAGAGGAGGGAGTTGACCGTTTACTAAACAATCCATTTTATAGTTGGGAAATATTACCAGCATGTATGCACTGTTTAAACCATAAATTATATACACACAGGGTCATAGGCAACGGGCATAATCAATGACATATATAGACAAAATTTGGAGATTGAAATCTGATAATCACTAGAGCCCAATAGAAAGTGAAGCGAAGGATTTGTATAGGTAATTATATTCAGGGTCTACCAGAATGTATACAGCTTTATTTTATGTGCTTTAAAAGGAAACAAGTTATACATTTTCATTTCTTTCATTCATACTAAGTTGTAGAGAAAACACATTTACTTATTTACATTTAAACATTTATTCCACAGCTTTTACTAAGAAGTGCAATCTTTTGATTAATCTGTATTAAGTGCAAAGAACTTACATGTCACTCATGAAAAGACAATCAAATTTTGAAATGGGCAAAGGACTTGAATATACATTTCTCCAAAGAAGATATACAGAGGGTCAATAAGCACACGAAGATGCTTACCATCACTAATTGCTAAGGTTTGGCTGTGTCCACACCAACTTGAATTATATCTCCTAGAATTCCCACATGTTGTGAGAGGGACCCAGCGGAGGTAACTGAGTCATGGGGGCCGGTCTTTTCAGTGTTCTTCTTGTTGTAGTGAATAAGTCTCATGAGATCTGATGGGTTTATCAGGAGTTTCTGCTTTTGCTTCTTCCTCAGTTTCTCTTCCTGCCACCATGTAAGAAGTACCTTTTGCCACCTGCCATTATTCTGAGGCCACCCCAGCCATGGGGAATTGTAAGTCAAATTAAACATCTTTTTCTTCCCCATCTCAGGTATGCCTTTATCAGCAGTGTGAATACAGACTGATAATGTAAATTGGAACCAGTAGAGTGGGGTGCTGCTGAAAAGATACCTAAAAATATGAAAGCAACTTTGAGACTGGGTAACAGGCAGAGGTTGGAACAGTTTCAAAGTCTCAGAAAAAGACAGGAAAATGTCAAATAGTTTAGAACTTCCTAGAGACTTGTTGAATGGTTTTGCTCAAAATGCTGATAGCAATATGAACAATAAAGTCCAGAATGAGGTGGTCACAGATGGAGATGAGGAACTTCTTGGGAGCTGAAGCAAAGGTGACTCTGTTATGTTTTAGCAAAGAGACTGGTGGCATTTTGCCCCACCCTAGAGATGTATGGAACTTTAAACTTGAGTTAGATTATTTAGGGTATCTGGCAGAAGAAATTTCTAGGCAGCAAAGCATTCAAGAGGTGACTTGGGTACTGGTAAAGACATTCAGTTTTGTAAGGAAAGCAGAGCATGAAAGCTTAAAAAATTTACAGCTTGACTATGTGATAGAAAAGAAAAACCCATTTTCTGAGGAAAAATTCAATCCAGCTAAAGAAATTGGCCTACGTAGCAAGGAGACTAATGTTAATACCTAAGACCATGGGGAAAATGTCTCTAGGTCATGTCAAAGTCCTTTACAATAGCCCCTTCTATCATAGGCCCAGAGGCCCAGGAGGAAAAAGTGAGTTTGTGGGCTGGGCCCAGGATCCCTGTGCTGTGTGCAGCATAGGGCCTTGGTGCCCTGTGTCCCAGCCACTCCAGCCATGGCTGAAAGGTGCCAGTGTGCAGCTCGGGTTGTGGCTTCAGAGGGTGGAAGCCTCAAGTCTTGGCAGCTTCCATGTGGTGTTGAGCCTGCAGGTACACAGAAGTCAAGAATTAAAGTTTGGGAACCTCTACCTAGATTTCAGAACATGTATTGATGCCCAGGTAAGAGTTTGCTTCAGGGGTAGGGCCCACATACAGAACCTCTGCTAGGGCAGAACAGAAGGGAAATATGGGGTCAGAGGCCCCACAAAGAGTCCCTAGTGGGGTGTTGCCTACTGGAGCTGTGAGAAAAGGGCCACTGTCTCCAGACGCTAGAATGATAGATTGACTGACAGCTTGCACCATGTGCCTTGAAAAGCCAGACAGACACTCAGTGCCAGCCAGTGAAAGCAAGCAGGAGGGAGTCTGTACCCTGCAAAGCCAGAGGGGTGGAGCTGCCCAAGACCATGGGAACCCACCTGTTGCATCAGCATGACCTGGAGTCAAAGGAGATCATTTTGGAGCTTTAATAAAAATTTCACTTCCCTGCTGAATTTCAGACTTGCATGGGCCCTTTAAGTTCTTTATTTTGGCCAATGTCTCCCATTTAGAATAGCCATATTTACCTAATACCTGTACCCTTATTGTATCTAGGAACTAACTGACATGCTTTTGATTTTACAGGTTCATAGGTGGAAGGGACCTGCCTTGTCTTAGATGAGACTTAGGACTGTGGGCTTTTGGGTTATTGGGTTAATGCTAAAATGAGTTAAGACTTTGAGGGACTATTGGGAAGGCATGGCTTGTTTTGAAGTGTGAGGACATGAGATTTGGAGGGGCCGGGGACAGAACGATATGGTTTGGCTGTGTTCCTACCAAATGTCAACTTTAATTGTATTTCCCAGAATTCCCAGGAGTTGTAGGTGGGACACAGGGGAGGTAATTGAATCATGGGGCCGGTCTTTCCCGTGTTATTCTTGTTATGGTGGATAAGTCTCACAAGATCTGATGGGTTTATCAGGGGTTTCCACTTTTGCTTCTTCCTGATTTTCTCTTGCCCCCAGCATCATTCTGAGGCCTCTCCAGCCATGTGGAAGTGTAAGTCCAATTAAACCTCTTTTTCTTCCCAGTCTTGGGTTTCTCTTTATCAGCAGGATGAAAATGGACTAATACACTAATCATTAGTTAAATCCAAATCAGAACCACAATTACATACCATTTTATACCCATCGTATGACTATCATCAACAAAACCCAGAAAATAACAAATGTTGACAAGAGTGTAAAGTGATTGGGACCATTGCGCGTTGCTAGTAAAAGCAGAAAATGATGTAGCCACTGTAGAAAATAATGTGGCAGTTCACCAACAAATCTTACATAAAATTACTATATAATCAGAAATTTCACTACTGTCTATATACCCAAGAGAATCAAAAGCTGGGTCTTGAACAGATGCTTGTGCACTGCTATTTTTAGCAGCATCATAAACAATAGTCAAAAGGTGGAATCAACCCAAGTGTCCATCGACAGATGAATAGAAAAAAAATGGTGTGTACACACAATGGAGTATTATGTAGCCTTAAAAAGAGATGAAATTCTGACACACACTGTGACATGAATGAACCCTGAAGCCCTTACTCAAAGTGAAATAAGCCAGCCTCAAAAAGACAAATACTGTATAATTCCATATATATGAGGTACCTACAGTGTTCACATTTATAGTGACAGAAAGTAGAATGATGGTTACCAGGGGCTTGAAAGAGGAGAGAATGGAGAGAGACTGTTTAGTGGATATAGAGTTTCTATTTGGAAAGATGAAAAAGTTCTAGAAAAGAATGGTGGTGATGATTGCCCAACAGCGTCAGTGTACTTGATGCCACTCAACTGCACACCTAAAAATGATAAAAATGGTAAATTTTGTTACATATATTTTACCAAAATTTTAAAATGTTAACATCGTTGTCTGTCTAGCACCCTCCCCTGATTTAGCAGCATAAACCGTCAACTTAACAAACTAAAACCCAGTAAACTGATGTTTCATTTATTTCCTGCAAAGGGTCTAAAAATTCTCTTTAGCCCTTATTTTCAAAATCAAGTTAGTTTGTTGGCTTGCTTCTGTACCTTAAAAATAACATGGGTTATTGTTGAATGAGATGGCATGAAATGTAGACATTAAAAATAGTTCACGTTGGGGGCTTTTGTGCTTGGCACTGCACTGTTTTACATGTGTTAGCTCGTTTATTCCTCACCACAATTCGGTATGATAGCTATCGTTTTTATCATCATGCACCAATAAGCTAATTGAGGCATGAGGTGTCTTAATAAGTTTCCTGAAGACAGTAAACAAGTATATGGTAAATCTAGAATTTAAACTCGGGTATTGTAACTCTAGAAACTCACCATTTATTCATTAATTATCTGATTAGTTAACTAGTAACCATGAACATTACTCTTGATCTTGCTGACCTTCTGTTTTTTCATGGGTAATTTTGTTAAAATTTGTTGTTGTTGTTGTTGTTGTTTTTTCGAGACGGAGTCTTGCTCTGTCACCCAGGCTGGAGTACAGTGGTGCGATCTCCGCTCACTGCAGCCTCCACCTCGTGGGTTCAAGCAATTCTCTGCCTCAGCCTCCTGAGTAGCTGGGATTACAGGCGCCCACTACCACGCTCAGCTAATTTTTGTATTTTTAATAGAGATGGGGTTTCACCATGTGGGCCAGGCTGGTCTCAAACTCCTGACCTCAGGTGATCCACCCGCCTCAGCCTCCCAAAGTGTTGGTCTTACAGGCGTGAGCCACCGTGCCCCGCCAAAGACTTTCTTGCCTTTAACCACATGCCAGAAGTGTGATAATCACTTTTATTCATTATCTCAAGCTTCTGTATCTCCAGAGCCTACAACAATACCTGGCACATGATGTGTGTTCTATAACTTTAAATAAATGAATAATGGAAAAAGAACATGTGCTTAATAAGGAAGGAATGGAATTTATTTCCAGTTCTGTGGCCAGAAGCCATTTGTATCTCCTTTGTGTGTCTAGGACCCATCGGAACACAATGTAGCCTAGTTAATATTCAGACAAACTGCAAACTAATAAATATTAAATTTCCCTAAGTTTCCTATTGCCTGACAGTACTTCACTGATATCCATGCTGAAACGGGCCAGCTCCACATCAGGTTGTGGTTGGGAGGAGGCTGTGTACTGATATAAAAAAGAAATCTGATGAAAATATGTTTTACTGCATTATTCAAGGAGATAGTATATAAAACTATATATATACAAGGATACCTCTAAATGTAATCTGAATATTCAATTTTAAATTAGTACTATATATTTTTTTTTTGAGATAGAGTCTCTCTCTATTGCCCAGGCTGGAGTACAGTGGTGTAATCTTGGCTCATTGCAACCTCTGCCTTCCGGGTTCAAGCGATTTTCCTGCCTCGGCCTCCTGAGAGCTGGGACTGCAGGTGGCCACCACCACGCCCAGCCAGTTTATTTTTGGATTTTTAGTAGAGATGGGGTTTCACCATATTGATCAGGCTAGTCTTGAACTCCTGACCTTGTGATCTGCCTGCCTCAGCCTCCTAAAGTGCTGGGATTACAGGCTTGAGCCATGACACCTGGCCTAATGCTGTACTTTTACCTTTAAAATGAAACTCAGAAAGGATGGCATAATTCCAAGAAAAAAAAGTTTGGAAACTTCCTTCCGATGCATTCCTTAACAACGACAATACAGGAAGGTGCTGTTTTAAAATAATTCAAGGGCCAAATAGAAAGTTTGTAGATATTGGTCACTGTCTTGGTGTGGTCTGCGGGATGGGTCACAGGGGGACAGTTTTCACACTGAAGAAAAAGACTGAGTATTCTGTTCTTGATGGTAAGGCTAATGAAACGTAAATGGAGAAATACGGCAATTTTGTCTCACTTCATACCAGAAAAAAAGGAAAGGACACATACACAATCAGACCAAAAATAAATGTTTTGTTTTAAGTAACCAGATTCTTGAGGCAAAAGCAATTCTTTGTACCTTCCTGTGTGAGAAATTATCTATCTCATTCATGTAAAATTGATTTTGTTACCATTATCGAGATACTTACACAACAATGGTTTTTATTTTCAGAATAGTGAGTTCATTTCTATTTATTTGTTCTTTAGTTGCTTGGTTCACTGTTAGGAGGGAGCAGATGGGAAGACTGGCTAGATAATTGGCCCAATCAATTACTTTTCTCCAGTGTGTAGGGTTGCTCTAAATAAGGATAGTAGAGTGATCAGGCAAGTTACCAGGGTTGCCTGCTTCCCGGGTAATAAACTTCAAATCTGACAAATAGCCATGGGCATTTCATTCTTAATGCCACCAAAATGAATGGTGTCTCTCTAGTTTATTGGATGTTCTACATTAAAAAATGAGACAGAATGTGAGCATAGCTTTAAATTATTAAAATGGAGAAGATTTATGTTTATACCTTGTGTAAACAGGTCTATAGGATGCATTCTAAAACGTGTGAAAAACAGAGCATAGCAAAGTAATCATGCTGGTGGTCAAGGGAGATTTTGCTTAAATTGTGTTTTTCTAATTTGTATAAAAATTTATATGTTGTGTTGACTGAAATAAACTAGATAAATAATCATATATACTATGTGATTACTCATCTAGACATTTACACTCATGTGTGTATTTGGGGAAAAAGACTACAGGTAAATGCATCCATATTAATCATATTTCTGAATTGTGGAATTACAGTATCTTTTTGTTTGTACACTTCAAATTTACAAAATACTGGATAAGCAGGAAGAATTACTTTTATAATCGGTTATGATAGGAAGTTTGTTTGAGATGCAGGCTCATTTTTCCCATGTAGCAAAGGAGTGGGCCTTGACCCAATCAGAGCTAAGCGTTGTTTTTGTTTTAACTTATATCAGTCTGTTTATTTCGTTTATATGAAAAGCACAAGGTGTGTCCCAAGTTCAAAAAGCAAATGAAATCATTACCCTTTATTCACCTTGCTCTCAATTCAATAAACTAAAAAGAAAGAGGATATTTATTGTGAAAGGCATGAAGATCTATTCAACAAACGTTTATTGAGAATATAGCATGTACAAGGAATTATTCTAGGTGAAGCAGGGAATACAGCAGTGAAAAACACAACAAAAACAACTTCCTTTAAAAAGCCTACATTCTAATGGGAGGAGAAGACATTAGAGCACCGACTGCATATTACATTAGAAGATAATACATGCCCTGGAGATTATAAAAAATAAAGCTGAGTGCAGGAAATGAATTTGGAAAAAGAGTGAAATTTTAAAATGGCTAGCTGCTAGTCAGAGTAAGCTTTATTGAGATTTTTTAAAATTTTGATAACATTTTTACAACTTTATATTTAATGACTATACAACACACTGTCAGTATTTAAAGTGTAAATGAGATGAATCTGACATATACATATGCCCATTAAACAATCACCACAAAGGAGATAGTAAACATATCCAACACTCCCAAAGCTTTCCAGTTCCCCTCTCGGGTGTGAAGTACTGAGCCACGTTCATACACACAAACATGCACTAGGCTGTCTCATTGTTTCTGGAGCATTTGTTCAAAATGTTATTCTTACGTCCATGAATTGTCTAAGAACTTTATTAAAACTTAGCTAATATACATGTATATAGCTTTATTAGTACTGCATTGTCTTAATTACTATAACTTTATAAGTCTTGAAACCAGGTGCTGTTCTCCAAATTTGTTGCCTTTCAAAGTAACTTGCCATTGTAGGTCCTTTGCACATCTGTGTAAATTTCAGAATTTTAGTTTGTCAGTTTCTAAAAGAAATCCAGCTATGATTTGATTAGGACTGTTATAGATCAATGTGGGAAGAGTAGACATCTTAACAATATTGAGGTGTATGACTCGTGAATTCCATTTATTTGTTTCTTATTTATCTCAGCAATATTTTCTAGTTTTCAGATGTTTTGCTTTTCTTTTCTTTTTTTTTTTTCTTGAGATGGAGTTTTGCTCTTATTGCCCAGGTTGGAGTGTAATGGCACAGTCTTGACTCACTGCAACCTCTCCCTCCTAGATTCAAGCAAGTCTCCTGCCTCAGCCTCCCAAGAAGCTGGGATTACAGGCATGCGTCACCATGCCTGGCTAATTTTGTATTTTTAGTAGAGATGGGGTTTCCCTATGTTGATCAGGCTGGTCTCAAACTACTGACCTCAGGTGATCCACCTGCCTCAGCCTCCCAAAGTACTGGGATTACAGGTGTGAGCTATTACGCCTGGCCTTGTTTCACTTTTTTCAGGTTTATGCCTAAGTACTATACATTTTGATATTTATAATAATATCAAAATTGCTGTAATATTATTGTAAATGTTGTCTTAATTTTTTTTCTCCATTGATTGTCAGATACCTTTAAATCATAATTTAATTGAATGATACAAGTGGATTTTGAAAAAAGCATACGTATGTATGTTAAAAATAACATATTTCTTTGTGTGTTTGGCACACTGACTCTGCTATCATATCATGTGATTGTCCTTATTCTCACTACTGATAAAGACATACTCAAGACTTGGGTATGTCTTTATTTACAAAAGAAAGAGGTTTAATGGGCTTATAGTTCCACATGGCTGGGAAAGTCTCATAGTCATGGTGCAAAGCAAGGAGGAGCAAGTCACATCTTACATGGATGGCAGCAGGGAAAGAGAGAGCTCGTGCAGGGAAACTCCCTCTTATAGAATCATCAGATCTGGTGGACTTATTCACTATCACTAAAACAGTGTGTTTATTGAATCCCCAT
>CAUYNB010038398.1:0-31904 GCA_963574225.1 Lagothrix lagotricha | reverse complement strand
CAGCGATGATGAGCATTTTTTCATATGTTTGTTGGCCTCATGTATGTCCTCTTTTGAAAAGTGTCTGTTCATATCCTTTGCCCACTTTTGAATGGGGTTGTTTGTTTTTTTCTTGCATATCTGTTTTAGTTCTTTGTAGATTCTGGATATTAGCCCTTCATCAGATGGGTAGATTGCAAAAATTTTTTCCCATTCTGTTGGTTGCCAATTCACTCTAATAATGGTTTCTTTTGCTGTACAGAAGCTCTGGAGTTTAATTAGATCCCATTTGTCTATTTTGGCTTTTGTTGTCAATGTTTTTGGTGTTTTAGTCATGAAGTCCTTACCATGCCTATGTCCTGGATGGTTTTGCCTATGTTTTCTTCTAGTTTTAAATGTCATAAATTCATTGACAGTCTTCCCTTTGCATTCACTTTCCTCAAATATGTGCAGACTAAACGATTCATTCTATTGAGTAGAAGTCATGCTATGTGATTCTGAAACTAGTTCATAAAGAGGATAGCTTCTTCCTCTCTCAGATCATCTGCTCTAGGGGAAGGCAGCCACTATGTTGTAAAGACACTTAGGTGTCTTTGGCAGAGATTCACAAAAAGAGGAACTGATGTCTCATGTCATTACCCAGCACCAACTTGCCAGCCAATAAGTAAGCCAGGACAGCTCCAAATTCTTGATTGCTATACCATCAGACCCCTTAAAGAGTCAGAACTTCAAGCTAAACATCTTTCGTGTTCTTGATCAACAGAAAATGTGTGAGAGAATAAATGTTCATCATTGTTCATATTATTTGGTTGTAAGTCCCTGTCAAATCTCATGTTGAATTATAATCTCCAATATCAGAGGTGAGGCCTGGTGGGAGGTGATTGGATCATGGGGCAAATTTCTCATGAATGGTTTAGTACCATCCCCTTGGTGGTGTCTTTGTGATACTGAGTGACTTCTCATGAGACCTGGTCATTTTAAAGTGTGTGGCATGTCACCCCCACTCTCTCTCCTGTTCATCTTCTTACTATATGATGTGCCTGCTCCCCCTTTGCCTTCTGCCATCACTGGAAGCTTCTTGAGGGCTCCCCAGAAGCAGATGCCACTATGCTTCCTATACAGCCTGCAGAACCATGAGCCAGTTAAACCTCTTTCCTTATAAAGTACCTAATCTCAAGTATTTCTTTATAACAGTGCAAGAATAGCCTAATACAGAAAATTAGTACTGAATAGTGGGGTCATTGCTACAAAGATATCTGAAAATGTAGAAGTAGCTTTGGAACTGAGTAATGGACAGACATGGGAATGTTTCTGAGGGCTCGGAAGATGAGAAAGATGAGGGGAAGTTTGGAATTACCTGGAGACTGATTAAATGGTTGTGACCAAAATTCTGATAGTAATATGGAAAGTGAAGGGCAGACTTCTGAGGTCTCAGATGGAATGAGAAACTTATTGGAAACTAGAGTGAAGGGCACATATGTTATTCCTTAGCAAAGAGCTTGGCTTCATTCTGTTCATGCCATAGTGATATGTGGAAGTTTGAACTAAACAGTGCTGATTTAGAGCAAGTTTGTTGAACTCATGGCCCACAGGCCCCATGTGACCCAGGAAGGTTTTGAATGAGCCCAACACAAATTTGTGAATTTTCTTAAAACATGATGAGTTCTTTTTTGCTCATCAGCTATTGTTAGCATCAGTGTATTTTATGTGTGGTCCAAGACAATTCTTCTTCTTCCAATGGGGCTCAGGGCAGCCAAAAGATTGAATACTCCTGATTTAGAATATTAGGTGAAAGAAATTTATGCGTAGTAAAGCATTCAAGATGTGGACTGGCTGTTTCTAATATCCTGTGCTCAGATGTGGAGCAAAGAAATGACTTCGAGTTGGAATTTCTATTTAAACAGAAAGCAGAGTGTAAAGGTTTGGAAAATTTGCAGCCTAGCCATGTGGCAAAGAAAGAAAAAAGCTTTTCTGGGAGATAAATTCAAGCACGCTGTGGACCAACCTCTTGCTATAGATACTTGCATAACTAAAAAGGAGCCAAGTGCTGATTGTTAAGACAATCGGAAAAAGGCCTTTCAGAGGCCTTTTGAAAGACAAAGCCATTTCTGAAATGAAGACCCTTAAGAGACATTTACTGTAGCCTCTCCCACCACAGGCCAAGAGGCCCAGTTTCGTGGGCCAGGCCCAAGGTCTCACTGCCATACGCAGCCTCAGGACACTACTTCTCAAATTCTGCTGCTCCAAGCTTCAGCCTTGGCTCAAAGGGGCACAAGTACAGCTCAGGATGCAGCTCCGGAGGGTGGAAACCGTTAATCTTGATGGCTTCCACTGGATGTTAAGTCTGCAGGCACAAAGAATGCAAGAGTGAAAGTGGCTTCACAGCCTCTATCTATATGTCAAAGGATGTATGGAAAAATCTAGGTATGCAGACAGAAGCCTGTTACAGGGGCCAAGATCTCACAGAGAATCTCTACTAGGGCAGCGTGGAGAGGAAATGTGTGCCCCAGAATGGTAAATCTACCAGCAGCTTAAAGCCCTGCACCTAGAAAAGCTGCAGGCACTCAATAACATATGAGGACAGCCATAAGGGATGAAACCTGCAAAGTCACAGGGTGGAGCTGCCTCGGGTCTTGGGAGACCACCTCTTGTACCAGTGTGTCCTGAATGTGGGACATCATAGAGTCAAAGATTATTTTGGAGCTTTAAGATGATGACTTCCCTGCTGGGTTTTGAACTTGCGTAGGGCCTGCAGCACCTTTCTTTGGGCTGATTTTCTTCTAGAATGGGAATGTTTACTCAATGCCTATACTCTTACTATATCCTGGAAGTAAATAACTTGTTTTGATTTGACAGGCCTCTAGGTGGAAGGAACTTATTTCTAGATAAGACTCTGGACTTAGGACTTTTGAGTTAATGCTAGAATGAGTTAGGTCTTTGGGAGACTATTGGGAAAGCATAATTGTATTTTGCAATCTGAGAAGTACATGAGACTTGGGAGGCCAGGGGTGGAATGATGTGGTTTCAGTGTATGTCCTCACCAAATCTCAGGTTGAATTGTAATCCCCAGTGTTGGAGGTAGAGTCTGGTGGGAGGTGACTGGATCATGAGGGTAGATTTCTCGTGAATAGTTTAACCCCATTCTCTTGGTGCTGTCCTCTTGATAGTGAGTGAGTTATCACAAGATCTGGTCATTTAAAAGTGTTTCACATCTCTCCCTCACTCTCTCTCTTGCTCCTGTTCTTGCTATGTGATGTACCTGCTCCCTTTACCTTCCATCATGATTGGAGTATCTCCACAGAAACAGACGCTGCAGAACTATGAACAAATTAAACCTCTTTTCTTATAAATTACCCAGTCTCAGGTATTTCTTTATAGTAGGACAAGATCAGCCTAACACAATTGTTTTAAGCCACTAAGTTTTGTAACAGAACAATAGGTAATAAACAAGGTGTGATCCTCACAACAGCTCTATGAGATAAATACTATTAGTATGGTCACTTTACAGATGAAGCAAGAGAGGAAGAAAGGGGTTAAGTAACATACTCAAGGTCACACAGTGATGTGTAACTGGTGGTGATTAAACTCAAACACAGTCACGTTCCACAGTGTGTGCTTTCAACTGTGATACTATACTTTTAAGTCACAATAGTTTCTTTTACATACGAAAAAGAATAAATTTCCATCCAGGAAGTCAATAAATATAAGTAAAATAAAACAGAATATATCTTCAGGTATTCATGGATTTAATCTGTGTAAAAATGAAAGGTGTAAATAGCATAATGTAATCTCCTCTGTGACTCCCAACAGTAGAAATGGGAAAAGCTCTTATGTGCAGAAAAGTCTCATAACTTTTGAAAAAATTTGGTATACATTAAATGAGCTATTACCCATAGAAACAATATAAATTCTCCAAAGATACATGAGCAAAATATGTTTGCCTAACAGAAGCTTAATTAGCCTATTTTTCATAATTAGGTTTTAAGTATTTAGTGAGTCCTAATTATTATTATGCAACACCGCAAAACAAAACAAAATAGAAATCTCTAGTTGCTTGAATATTGTACCTTGCATGTTGATTAATTCAGGGTGCAAAAGTAGATTGAAGTGTTACTATTAAAAATAATATTGAAAAAAGAGATTACATCAATAGTTTTTATTCAACTTTTATAATAAGTATAACACAATGAACACTGCCAAAACTAAATGTTTTATTGTGGTGTCGCATTTACTTACTTATTATTAAATTGTATCTTTGCCAAATTTCCTTAATTAGCTGATGTGGAAGTATAACTGATCCTGGAATGAATAACTTAAAACAAAAACTGAAAACAAACAATCAAAAACTGATACTATGCTACACTACATTCCCCACCCCCAACTCTCAAATATGTGTATTGTATTTCCTTCCTCTCTACTCTCAAACATTATATTTGTTGAATCCCGTTTTTTGCACTAAATATCTCTGTTCTGTAGATTTCCAACTTCCTGGTTCAATAGGGCTAAGTCGTGCTGTGTATCTATTGAGCCATTGCCAGTTGCAAATTTTCTTTGCTTTTGCTTGGATCCATTTTTCCTGGGCCCCATATAATTCTCTTTGTTTTGAGAACAAAATTTTCTCTTGTCCAAGATCAAGAAAAAAAAAATACTGATTGTTATTTTGCCCCTAACCCAAGTAAGAAAGAAAAAAATCTCAGAACATGTTTTAAACCTATCCTTGGCAATAATGAGAGATTTATGTAAGGCCAGGCCACTCACGGTGGGCTAATCAGCGGATGCTTCACTCCAGGATACTTCTGAAAGTGAGCCCATGCCTAAACTTCACTTTCCTCAGAGGTATGTAAAGTTTGCTGTTTGTTTTGTTCAAAGTCTGTACCCTGTATCTTCTGTTCTTACCTGCTAAGCAAGAAATACGTTTGACTTATTTGCTTAAGATATGTGTAAAGGGTGGTCTTTTCCTTTGGTACTTTTTTAACTTCTTGATTTGCTGGAGTAAATCTTTAAATAACAGTATGCGGGAGATAAACTTTAAGTCACCACCGGTCTGAAAATCCCTTCTTCCTGACTTATTTGAATGATAATTGACCTGGGTATAGAATTTGAGGTGGACTATCACTTTTTCCCTCTAGTTTTCAAGGGATTACATACGGTCTTCTATCATCCAGTGGTTGTTGATGACAACTTCTGATGCCAATAGGATTCATATTCCTTTAGAAGTAACTTTTTTTCTTCTCTGAAAAGTTTTAGAATCTTTATTTTGGTATTCTGAAATTTCAGCATTTTTAGATACTAGTCTTCCTTTGTTTTTTATTAACTCTGCTATCTTGTAATCTCTTGAAATCTGATGATTTGTAGTCTTCATTTAATTTTATATATCTAGTCTTTTTTCTCTTTTGTTTACATTCTAGTTCCTTTTTTAAACTTTATTCTCTAAATATTTTAAGCAGAAATGTTTAATGTTTGTGATGGTTAATTTTATGTGTCAACTTAGCTAGGCCATGGTACCCAGATATTTGGTCAAATATTAGTCTTAATGTTATTGTGAAGATATTTTTAGATGGTTTTAACATTTAAATCACAGGACTTTGAGTAAGAAAATTACCCTCCCTACTGTAGAGGATCTATTCAATCAGTTGAAGTCCTAGAGGAAAATAAACACTGATATCCTCCAAGAAAAAGGGAATTCTGCCTCCAAATTGTCTTTGGACTCCAGCTATAACATCAACCCTTCCCTGAGTCTCTAGCCTGCTCGCCTACCCTGCAGATTTTAAATTTTTCAGCCTCCACAATCATGTATGTCAATTCCTTAAACTATCTCTCTCCCTTTGTTTTTTTCTCCCCTCATTCTTTTATGTTGATCATGTTGTTTTTCTTTCTCTTTCATACAGCATTATTCTAACATAGTAGTGGCATTTAGTTACCCATTTGTATTGACGAAGAAAAAGCTAGATACATTAGAGTACACATGCACACAAACACAATTCTCCAAGGGGGCTTCACTCAAGAGAACGGGCACATCATAGCTTCCTCTCAGAAGCATCCAGGTATTTAACACTGTACATCCCCTCCATACCTCCTTCTTGTCCCACTGTGCAACCCAGTGCAGTTCCTTAGGGTTAGGAGGAGAGGAGGAATAGGTGCCCTCTGAGTTGTTTCTTTTGTCTTTTTCCTTCTTTCTTATGGCTCTTGGCTTTTGCAATTAAAAATTTAAGAGCATGAATTTCAAATTATCTGTGCCAAAACTTTTCTTTGGGAAAACGAATACCTCATGGTCTATTTTGCATGTTAACAGCCACAAAGTCACAAATAAAAGCATTATTGAGGACAATAATAACAAAAACCCACATGGTTACTTTATAAAAATACCATCCCAACCACAAGACTTACACACTAGAATTAAATAGAGATAGTCCAGTCTTCTGGACTTCACATGCTGACACCTAGTTCTTCCAATGCTTGTTTTAAAAAGAAGCCTATTTTCAAAATTCGCTGTTGTAATCTGATTTTTTGTCACTTTCTGGACAGAGTAGGAACCGTGAAATATAACTCAAACTTTATTTTGCCTTACGAAAAATGCAAGAACATCATCCAATGACAAAACTCTAACTGCAGAATGTTTAATTTACGTAGACCATATACTGTTTCAAGATAGAGAAAAATATATGTTTCCCTAATGAGATTTCCAGAAAAATTTGTAGAAAAGTTAAATAGCTGCTTATTTCTCAGCTTCCTTTGAAACTGCTAGACCCAGTGTTCCCAATGTCCTTTTAGATCTGTCTCATGAAGACCGGTATCAATAATAATTCTGTCTTATGAGGACAGGTGGTTGGTTATAACTAAATTCTGATAGTTAGGACTATAAGGGAACCAAACCAAAAAGACTCTAACCCCTCTGAAGAATTACTATTCTTACTTCTGAAAGTAATGTTTTAGCATATTTCCCTGGCCATTGAATACTCAAAGTCAAATGCAAAGCCACTTTAAAAGCAATATGGAGGGTAGTAAGTTTGCCGTTAAAGATTCATTTCTTTTAGTTTCAAATGTGCATATATGTATGCACATGAATATATGTATGTTTTAAAATTCTCTATTATTATTGTTGGGATAATTATTGGTATCTTATAGATTTACCTCAATATATAAATATAATAGATTCTGCTAGAAAACTCCATTGATCCTGGAAATTATGCTGAAAAATCACCAGGCCTTAGAATCTTCCTCCCAAAATTTTCACTACGTCACTATAATCTAATAGTAGTTTTGCCTAAACTCCATGACTTAAAAGGAATAAAAGTGAGCCAAACGATCTGAAGCTCATGCAATCACTTAAGTCTCACCATAAGATTCCAACATGCTGGGAACATTTAAAGTCAGTATGTCCCATGTCACCACACGGGTAGAAATTTAAAGACTAGAAGCAAGATATTTTAGCAAAGACAGTCTTTCTCTGAGACTTGTCTTTTGGCTTTCCTTAGTGACTTGAGTATAGCATGAAAGAAATCGTAGAACTGCTCTGTGTGTGTGTGTGTGTGTGTGTGTGTGTGTGTGTGTTTGGAGGGGGAAGGTGAAAAGCATGAATAGTGTACAAATGTTTACTCGAGCAATTTAATTAATATAAAGATTTTTAAAAACAAAATGTGTCTAATGTTTGTAATTTTGTATGTTTTAAAAGTGTATGTAATTTTCCAAGCATTCTGGAACAGTAGATTCTTGGGCAATGTCAACATTGATCTACATCTTCAGTACCGTGATGCTCATCTCTTGAGCTATTCTCTGATATTTAGGCCATACCCATGTTTCAATGAATGAACACTTGCTTAAAAACATGCCTGCAGACTTTGTCTGCACTAGGCCTTTTGTACAGTCCCATGATATAGAAAAATTCCAGTTAAATGAATTCATAAATGAAATAATCCTATCCTCTTCATCTGCATCTTATGTAATTCTAGTCTTTTACTTGTCTTTTCATTTTCATTCCTTTGGAAAGCACTTGAGACATTTATTTGCACACAACATGTGGTACTCAAACTATGAGATTGGTGTTCACATTTGCAATGACCATCTCTCCTTTAATTCCTGTTACTGATGAAACTTTCACACCAACTAAAGTTACTGGTGTGTCATTTTTTTTCTTTTATAAACTTTTAGAGGTTCAGGTCAGAATAAACGTAACAGTGTATATTGTGAGAGGACATACTGTTCTCTCCTTACCAAGTAAGGGGGAAAAAGAATTTTAAATACTTTTGAACTTTGATTAATTACAGAATCGCTAAAAATATGAGAGGGCCACAACGATCCCTATATCCCAACTCCATGCTATAATTTGATGTCAAACAGGCACACTTGCTCAGTGGGATGAAGACGGAATGGGTATTCATAACATTTTACAAGACTCTGCTCTACATCATCATCTCTAGGCTTCTTTATCCACCTGACACCTCTTCTGTGATTAACTTGACATTTTTCCCATTTACGTGAAAATTCTCCTGGCTCAATCCTTTTGATACGTCCTCACTTATAAATCCTCCTGAAAAAATATATGTTTATTTTTTACACTTTCAAATTTTCACTGTGTTTTTTTTTGAAAATTTTGTTTCTTACTTCACCAAATTCAAGCAACTTATTTGGGTACAGTGAACAGCAGGTACCATATAATTAAGTATCTTATAATCTCATTAGAAAGAGTCATAAATAATTCATTTTACAACAATAATCACAAGTAATATTTAATATTTTGACTATTTTGTTCACTTTCATACAAATTATTTTATTAGCATTTACTTAAAACCAGAAACATTTACATATTAATTTCAGAAATGGTTCCCTTTGAGAGAAATTAATAAACTATACTTTAAGAAAGATGGCAGCATTTTATCTTTGTACCCTTTCCTTAGGTAGTTGAGGAATTCTCTATTGGTCACTTTATTGGTACCCATAAACTTCTTTGT
Source organism: Lagothrix lagotricha (assembly GCA_963574225.1). Taxonomy (NCBI): domain Eukaryota; kingdom Metazoa; phylum Chordata; class Mammalia; order Primates; family Atelidae; genus Lagothrix; species Lagothrix lagotricha. The sequence goes on along the minus strand of CAUYNB010038398.1, from coordinate 22,977 downwards.
CTTCAATTATTTACTACTGTGTTTTTAATTAATCTACAATGTGTTATGCATTATCTTATTAATAAGTACTATGTAAAATGTGAAGCAAATATATACTTTCTACATCTAAAATTAATTAGTTGAGAGATTAAAAATTGCAGAATGAATCCTAAACAAGACAAAAGCACACATAACCAATTGTGTACAAAATAGAAGGAATGCATAAAGAAGTTCTAGATAAAAAGCAATATAGTGAATGCTGCTTCATATAAGCTGATGACGCTTATGGGGATGAATTTCTATATTGACAGAATTTTAATAACAGTATTGATCTACATAAAAATGAAAATTTCTCTGAAATTTTTCATGGCCTGTAATTACTGGGAACACCTACTAAAAATCAGAATTCTCCTTGGCTTATTTTGAAAGCAAATGAAGTGCAGGCTTTGACGAAATGTAATTGGCAATGTCAATGACATAGGCAACTTTTCAAGTTGAATTGGAAATGAATCTTTTTCAAAAAAAGAATGTAGCATTTGGGCCGAAATACTAAGGCTAAGCTACCCATTTCCATGTGAGAACAATAGAATAGGCACAATAGATTTCATTTTTAAAAACATTAATTGAACTGACATTATAGAAGACCTTGCTAGCTATGTCCTGTTATTAAAAAAAAACAAAACAAAACAAAAAAAACTTCAAAGCCCCAAACAAAGGGGAAATTTCTAAATAAATGCTCACATGATTCTTTCACACTGTTACATACAGATACAGGGATGTAAATATTTGTTAATAGTCTTTGAATGAGACCTCATTTTAGGTTTCAGAGTTTGTGGTGAAACATGCTGGCCATCTGCTAACAGAACTTGCACTGAAATTGTAGCCCATGAGTTCACAAACAATAGCTTTCTAAGTTAGAGATTGTATTAACATCTCTTATTGTATTTTGTGCATTCTCTTAGAATTAATTCCTCAATTATTGATATTGAAGTATCTTATGCATTCAGTGGAGAAAATAAAATTTTAGCTCAAACCTAAAAGGCAAGTAAAAGATGGGAAATAACCAAACAAAAGAGAATAAATGATATCTACATAAAGGGAATGACATATAAATACGTAAAGTATTTTTACAAGAAATTGAGATTAGTTCAATACTAATGGATGATAGAGTTCCAAACTATGAAAGAATGACCATGGATACAGCTGAGCATTAGGTAAGGACTAGATTGTAGAGAGATTTACAAGCAAAGTTAAGGAGCTCCCACTTTATTTTTTTAACCATTGCTTTTCTTTTAAGTGACATCATCAAATTTGTATTTTGTTTGTTTGTTTGTTTGAGACGGAGTTTCCCTCTTGTTGTCCAGGCTGGAGTGCAATGGTACAATCTCGGCTCACTGCAACCTCCACCTCCCGGGTCAAGTAATTCTCTTGCCTCAGCCTCCTAAGTAGCTGGGATTGCAGGCACTCACTACCACACCCAGCTAATTTTTGTGTTTTTAGTAGAGACAGGGTTTCACAATGTTGGCCAGGCTGGTCTTGAACTCCTGACCTCAGGTGATCGACCTGCCTCAGCCTCCCAAAGTTCTGGGATTACAAGCGTGAGCCACTGCACCCAGCTAGACCTGTGTCTTTAAAAGATCATGCTGAATGTTGTGTGAAAAAGGGACAAAAATTTAAATAGTAGATATGGGAATGATAATTAGAAGAATAGAAATGATAGATCCCTAAACCAGGGTAAAAGAAGTTGCAATATCTTCTTCATATTTTTCCTTCTTTCCAACTTGTGGATAACTAGAACCTGGAAGAATCCACCATTGATCATGGAGACCACAGTAACGCCCTACAGAATGGTGAAGCAGTGATTTGAAAGAAACCTGGTCACTGGAACAAAGCCTCCCACCAGCCTAAAGTACTCATCTTGAACTGTTATGTGAAATTTTAAAAAAACATTTGTTCTTTAAGTAATTGAGTTTTGTAGGGTCTCATTGTTACATTATCCTAACTTTGACCCTTACTAATACATGCAATTGCTCTGTTTGTCAGAGTAGATGTGATTACATAAGAACAGTGGGGGTAATGAAAGGAACAGATAACCTAGAAACATCAACATTCAAGGAATGAGTAGAAGAAAAACAACAGCAAACACCACTAAACTGTTAGTAAGAGAAGAAGAAAAATGAGAAGCTAAAGGGTGACTGGGTTTCAAAAATAGTGTCGACTGGTAAATAGTAAGGCAAAATAGGAAGTGAAAGTGTCCACTGGATTTGGAAATGAAAAAAGTAATGAGTGACTATGTTGGTGGGACAGAGGTATGGCAAGGAAGTTCAATACATCATTAAAAGAGGGTTGGTGGACACTATGGAAACCGAGAAGCTACAACATTTCTTTAAACTAAAGTGTAATCCAGAGAAATGACCTCTCTTCACATATATGAAGGCTGAGAAAGGTAAGAAGGCTGAAGAAAAGTAGAAATCTAGCAGAGGTTAGTTCATAAGATTAAGGGAAAGACGCCATCCCTATAACAAAAAAGTACAAGGCAAAGCAGCAAGTATTGATAAAAAAAAGCAGTAGCAAGTTATCCAAAAGATCTAGTTAAGATCATTGACAAAGGTGGCCACACTAAACAACAGATGTTCCACCTAGATAAAACAGTCTTCTACTGGAATAAGATGCTATCTACAACTTTCATGCTAGAGAAGAGAAGTCAGTGGCTGGCTCCAAACTTCAAAAGACAGGCTGACTCTCTTGTTAAGGGCTTATGTAGCTGTTTAAGTTGAAGTCAATGATCTTTTACCATTTTGAAAATCCTAGAATCCTTAAGAATTATGCTAAATCTATTTTGCCTTTACCTTATTAGTGGAACAACAAAGTCTGGATGACAGCACATCTGTTAGCATAGTTTAATATTTTAAGCTTGCTGTTGAGACCTACTGCTCAGGAAAAAAAAGATTCTTTTCAAAATACTGCTACTCATTGACAGTGCACTTAGTCACCTAAGAGCTCTCATGGAAATATAAAAAGAGATTAATGTTGTTTTCATGCCTGCTAACACAACATCTATTCTTCAGTCCATGTATCAAAAAGTAATTTGGATTTAAGTTTCATTATTTAAGACATACAGTTTATAAGGCTATGGAGAGTGATTACTTTAATGTATGTGGGCAAGGTAAATTGAAAATTTTCTGGAACGAATTTACCATACTAGACACCATTAAGAACATTGTGGTTCATGGGTGAAAGTCAGAATATCAATGTTAACAGGAATTTGGAAATTGATCCCAATCCTCGTGTAGAACTTTTATTCCAGGCTTCAGAGGAGGAAGCAACTGCAGATGCAGTGGAAATGGTAAGAAAACTAGAATTGGAAGTGAAGCCTGAAGATATGACTGAATTGCTGCAATCTTGTAATAAAACGTGAACAGATGAAGAGCGGTTTCTTATGGATGAGCAAGAAAGTTGTTTCTTAAGCTATCATTTACTCCTGGTGAAGATGCTGTGAACACTGTTGAAATGACAACAAAGGATTTAGAATATTGCATAAACCTAGTTGATAAGGCAGTAGCAGGGTTTGAGAGGACTGACTTCAGTTTTGAAAGTTCTATTGTGAGCAAAATGCTATTAAACAGCATTGCATGCTACAGAGAAATCTTTTGTGAAAAGAAGTGTTGATGTGGCAAACGTTATTTTTGTCTTATTTTAAGAAACTGTCACAGCCACTACAGCCTTCAGCAACCACCATCCTGATCTGTTAGCAAATAATAATATTGAGGTGAATACCTCTCCCAGCAAAAAATTATCACTCACTGAAGCCTCTGATGATCATTAGCATTTTTATCAATAAGGTATTTTTTTAATTTTTAATTTTTGTGGATACGTATTAATAGTTGGTGTATATATTTACGGAATACCTGAGGTATTTTGGTATAGGAGTGCAATGTGTAATAATCACATCACAGGAAATTGGGTATCCATCCCCTCAAGTATTTATCCTTTGTGTAACAATCCAATTATAATCTTTTAGTTATTTAAAAATGTACAACTAAATTCTTTTTACAATAGTCTCCCTTTTGTACTAGTAAATACTAGGTTTTATTCTTTCTAACTATTTATTTGTATCCATTAACACTCCCCACTTCCCCACCTCCAAACCCCCAATACTCTTCACAGCCTCTAGTAATCATCCTTCTACTCCCTATCTTCATGAGTTTGATTTTTTTGAATTTTTAGCATTTGCAAATAAGTGAAAACGTGATGATTTTCTTTCTGCATCTGGCTTATTTCACATAATATAATGACCTCCAATTCGATCCATGTTGTTGCAAATGACAGAATCACATTTTTTATAGCTGCATAGTACTTGTACTCTACTGCGTATATGTACATTTTCTTTCTCCATTTATCTGTTGATAGACACTTAGATTGCTTTTGAGTCTTAGCTATTGTAAACAATGCTGTAACAAACGTGGGAGTGCAGATATCACTTCAATATACTGATTTTCTTTCTTTTGGGTATATACCCAGAAAGGGATTGCTGGACGGTAAAGCAGCTCTATTTTTAGTTTTTTGAGGAATCTCCAAACTATTCTCCACAGTGGCTGTGCATTTCTACCAACGGCATATGAGTGTTCACTGCAGCCAAATCTGCATTAGGTCCACCCCTAGATCAGTAATTATGGACTTTTGCAGACTCATAGAGGTACTGCCTTGTAGGACTTGGGTAAGATCTGAGAGAATTCCCTGGAATACTAAGAAGAGACTCTTGTTCTTTTCCCTTACTTTTCCCCAAACCAAAGGAGTCTCTCTCTCCATGCTAATCTGCCTACAGTTGGGGAAGGAGTGACACAAGTGGCCTTGTGGCCACCACTGCTGCAACTGCACTGGGTCAGCCCTGAAGCCAGCACAACACTGGAGCTCACCCAGTGTTCATGGAAACAGCTACCTGGCTACAGCCAATGTTCATTCAAGGTCCAAGGGATCTTTAGTCAGCAGGTGGCAAATCTAGCCAGGCTGATGTCCTTCCCTTGAGGGCGGCAAGATCCCCGCCTTCATCCAGGATCAGTTCAGAAATGCCATTTGGCCTCCAGGGCCTGAAGTTGGGAAAGTTAGGAATCTACTTTGTGTTCTAGTCTATTGCCTCTGAGCTGGAACCCAACTACAAGACAATGTTCATCTCAATCTCCCCTCTCTTTTCCTCAGAAAGAAGGAGTCTTTCCTTGTGGACATCACTGCTTCAGGCCCACAGCAAGTGCTGCTTAGCTACCATGCATGTTCAGTCAAGGTCTGTTCAATCAGTTTGTGGTAAATGCTGCAAGCCCAGGTCTCTCTATCAGGGCAGTGGGCTCCTGTCTAGCCCAGGATGGATCAAGAAATGCTGTCCAGGTGCCAAGGCCTGAATTCAGGGACCCCCAGGAGCCCACTTGGTGCTTATATCTTACTGTGGCTGGACTGGTACCCAAACTTCAAGACAAAGTTCCCTTTACATTTCTCTTATATTTCATTAAGCCGAAGGAGTCTCTCCCCATAGCCACTTCAGGTCAAAATGTGGTTAACCTCACTCTTGAAGTTAACATAGTACTAAGACTCACTCAAGTACTACAGTGATTACTGCCTGTCTGCAGCAGATGTTAGGCCCAAAGATCTCTAGTAATCAAGTGATAAATTCTCCCAGGACTGGATCCTTCTTTTCAAGGTAGTATGCTCCCTTCTGGCCTAAGATGTGTTTAGGAATGTCACCTAGGAGCTAGGGCCTAGAATAGGAGCCTCACAACTCTGCCTGGTGTTGTATTCTCCTGTGGCTGAGCTAGTATCCAAGTTGCAAGACCAAGTCCTCTTTCCACTCCCCTCTCATCTCCTCAAATAGAAGGAATGAGTCTCTCTCAGAGCTCCAAACTGTGCTGCCTGGGGTTGGGGTGGGAGTGTTACAAGCATTCCATTGGCCAGCCTGGCTGGTATCTCCATAGGTCATATGCAGTCCATGTGTGCTGGCTCCAATCCCAGACAGCACCTGTACTTGTCCAGGAATTTCAGCCCATGTGGCCTAGGCAGCCTTTCAAGTTTATTTAGAAACCCAGAGCACTTTAGCCTGTGGTGGTAGGGCTAGCTGGAACTCAGATTCTGACACTGGCAGAACATTTCCTCTCTGGCTGGGGCTCATCTAAATGCTCCCTCCATGGGAACCATCTGAAATCTTCCCCACATTGCTTTCCAATGTGGAAGAGCAGTACTGAATTCCAATGCAAAGTTCCACAATCACTGCACCCTCCCTCCCTCAAGCACACAGATTCTTTCTCTATGCAATATGGCTGCTCCTGGGGGATAGGGGAGGGGTGGTATTAGCAATTTAAGACTGTATTTTCTACTCTTTGCAGTGCCTCTTTCTTTGGTTTGATGCTAAAACCAGGTACTGTGATCACTTACCTGATTTTTTTTTTATGAAGATGCTTTCTTGTGTGGATAGTTGTAAAGTTTGGTTTTCCTGCAAGAAGTGTCAAACACTGGAGGGTTCTATTTAGCCATCTTACTCCACTTCCCTCTTCTCTTGAGTTGATTAAAAATATGTATGTATATGTACACACACACACACACACACACACACACAGAGACATTAAAGTACAAAAATGGGAAAACATAAAGGATAATAAATTCATCAAAAATATATTTATGAACTCTGTAATGGAACTTCAAAATATGTGAAGCAATAGCTGATAAAAGTAGAAATAGATCCACAATTATACTTTAAGATTTAAACATTCATCTGTCAGTAACAAATAAATAACATATCAACAGAAATACAGTGGACTTGAAAAACATTGTCAAACAAATTGACCTGATTGACATTATAGAACATACCTAAAATCTATATTAAAATAAAAAGGAACTTGAATAGCCAAAAATACCTTAAAACTATGAACTTACAGTATTCAAGATAGTGTGGTATTAATGTAAAATTAAACACATAGATCAATGAAATAGAATAGAAAGTTCAAAAATATATCTATATATAAAAGAAAAGAAGGTGATAAGTTGGGCTTCACCAAATAAAAAGAAAACAAAAACTTTTGATCTTTGAAGTATATTGTTATATACATATATCTATTGATACATAGATATATAATTGAACCCATATATATAATTATATATATATATGTGTGTATATATATATATAACCCATATATATAGGTTCAGTTATTTTCAACAGAGATACCAAGGTAATTTATGGGGAAGGAATATTCTTTTTAACAAATTCGGTTGGAAAAATACCAAATTGGATATCAATTGGATAAAATAAATTGTAACTTTTATATGACACTATCTGCAAAAACTAATCAAAGTGAATCATGAACATAACTGTAGAAGTCAAATCTATAAAACTTCTAGAAAAAAATCAAAAGGCAATTCTCATGACCTTGAGATATGCAAGGACTTCCAAATTCAGGCACAAAAAGTACACACTATAAGAAAAGAAAGCGGTAAGTTGGGCTTCACCAAATAAAAAGAAAACAGAAACTTTTGATCTTTGAAGTATATTGTTAAGGTGACAAAAAGTCAAGTGATAGCCTTGGGGGATGTCTTAATTACAGCTATACAAAAATGATAGTTATAGCTATAGATATTATATGTATGCATGTTTACAAATATATGAAATATAAATAACTATTTGGGCAAATAGTAACCCATAAAAAGCATTTGAACAATTCAACACCCATTCATGATAAAATTTCTCAGTGAACTAGGTTTTATCAACCTAATAAAAAGAATTTGGAAAGCCCACAGTTAAAATCATTCTTGCATGCTTCATGTTGAGAAACTGTTTTTCTGCTAAGACTGGTAACAAATATGTGTATCAACAAATCTGATAAAGAACAGTTTAGTACAGCCATTTCACAAAAGAAGATATACAAATTAGCAACAATCACATGAAAATATGTCCAACATAATTAGTCATCAGGAAAATGCAAATTAAAAGCACAACAGCATATCTGACAATAGCTACAATATGTCTGACAATAGCAAGTGTTATCAAGGCTGTGGAGCAACTGGATGACTGAAAGTATTCTGCATTGTTGGTGAGACGATAAATAACACAAACATTTTATAAAAACAGTTCTTTAGCTTCTTAAATAAACATTTACTGTCTAACGCAGTAATCTCATTCTTAGATATTGACTTCCAAATTGAAAATGTCATACAGAAAAAATTACAGCAATTTTGTTCATTACAAGCCCAAAATGAACATGACTCAAATGTTTATCAAGAGCACTGACAAGTAATTGAACTTACTGATACACAAAACAACATGAATGAATCTCAGAAACATTAGCCTGAGTAAAGAAAGGCAGACAAAAGAGCCCGTATTATATGATTAAATTTATTTATAATAAAAATGTGATCTATAGTGACAGGTGGTAGATCAGTTTTTGCCTGAGCTGAAGGTTGAAAGATGTGCTTTGGGAAAGGGCGTAAGAGAACTTCTTAGGATGATGGAAATATTCTATATCTTCATTGTGGTCATGGCTACATAGTTATTATGCTTGTTGAAACTTACGGAAATGTACACTTAAATAGGTGCATTTCATTGTATTTAAATTATAACTTTATAAAGTTAATAAAAAATCAGTTGTATCACATTTTAAAACTCATAGTATACAAGCATAAGGACAGAGCATTTCTGCTACTTACAATAATGCTTCTATACTGAAAAATTGGGGAGTTTTATATGCAAATACATCTAGGTTATACAATGCATTTTGGATTTGGTCTGAATACTCATTTTCTGTCATTATGGTAAACTTTTGTTGATAGGCTAGTCGTGTTTCTGGTTTGGCTTGCCGAGTTATCAAGCTAGTCCAGTCTTTTATCCAGTGGTGCAAAGCACAATCTCAACCACACAGACTCCATTAATTCATAGCAATTTCAGCTAATAATTGTCACTAAGAAAAATGTGGAAACATCAGGAGAACAGCAGAGTAGATTTTTCTCTGCTCTGTTGAATGCCTTTCTATTATGACTATGGGATCAAAGAATGACAGCAAGTGTTGCAAAGATTACATCTTTAGCTTAATTTTGGGAAAGAGTTTAATGCTTTTAAAAGAAAAATAGGCACTCTGGCACCCTTTTTTTTTTTTTTTTACTTTAGAGTGGCATAAAAATCATTACCTTGCAATTTATGTAACCATGTAACTAGACACTTCTCTTTAATCCAAACGAATGCCATGAATATGTTACCTAGAATGTTTGTGTAAACAATATGTAATGGGGTTTATGTGGCTGGATGTGAGCTCCCTCAACTATTATTTACAGTAGTTATTTATATGGTGTTTTTTTCTAAATCATGATATTTTTATACTAGAGTTTGTAAATTTCTCATGTGATCTAGTCTGTATTTATCTTTTTGCTATTTTAAATATTTTTTTTTACATGAAGGGCATACTGGGACTAGAGAACAGCTGGTCAACATCCTCCAAATAATAATATCATATTTAAATAATCAGTCACTTTCCAATTGTGCTTTCTCCAAACCAAATAATCCTAATTCCTTTAATCTTGCATGGATCCAGTTGTCTAGCCTTTTTCTTAAACCCCTTACAGATAGATATGAGATAGTTCCAACAATGTGTTTATATCAGAGTTTTCAGTTTTCCTTTAATTTTGATTAGAACCAGTTTCTCCAGGAATAGTAATTCATTTCCCATGCCTCATGACATAAGATAAATTCTTCTGAAGTGTACAGAGGGATGCTCCATCATGCACCCAGCTGTTCCTCCTTCACTCCTTAGATTCTACCCAGTTAATGAATTAAATTAAACAGTACCTATCATGTGTTGTCTATGCAAGCATCCTTTATTGAGGATGGATTAACCATCTTCAATCTAAGCTTTCCCTTGGAAAAGCATTCCTTATACTAAACTGGTTAATTTAGGATACAATTTTCTTCCTAATGAATTTCATTCATACCCTTGGATGAAGAAGATCGTCTTTCAGGATATATAAAATCAAATCATTATTAACCCTTTACCTAAAACAAATCACTTTGTTACTAAAATGAGGGGATAAATACTAATTAGCAAATACGATATATGTTTTATATAATCTTTGTTCTTCATCTGAAGAAAGTTCTCCAGGTTCTCCTGAATTAAATAGAGACCATATTTTGGCTGAAAATCAAGAGTCTCAGGAACAAGATTGACTCTCACAAGCCTGATAAACTCAACTGAAACTCTCCCCTCTGTGTCCAGAGATGTTCTCCTTTATGGGAAGTCTTTGGTTTCTTTTTCTGTCTTGTTTTTACTTTTGGAAAACTAACTATATACATGAGCATTAATTACTTTGGCTTAAAAATATTTTTTGCTACTCTCACGAAATTTGCTAACTTGTAAACAACTCTGGTTTTAATAACAATAAGAGCTGATATTTGGTAACAATTAGAACAAAATGAGTCTTAGTAATATAAATATATAGTAAAGTTTTGAAATCTAATTAGAACCAGTTACTATACAAGTCCTTCTATCTAAACAATGTGGTGTTGAACAAGCCCAAACAAGTAAATACTGAAACAGCTATACATCTAGAAAACAATATTCAAAAAATTTTAGCTAAAGTGGTTACTTAGAATACTGTTTGTGACTCACATGAAAACAGTATATAAGTGAATGCTTCATAAGTGGTATACATGCTTGATCATTTTTCATAACTTAGCTCAAAAGCAATGGTTTTTCTATATGTAGTTCCTAATAATTGACATAAATCTCTAAACAACTAAAATAATTTCTAGTGTTTTAGATATCCTTGGTATTGTGAAGGTAAATTATATAACTGAGTAAATGAAGCTCATTAGCTGTCTTTAGGTAACAGTGAATGGTGCCAGTCTTTAAAGTAAAAATTAATGTAATAATCAATTGCTTTAGGCCAGGTGCGTTGACTCACCCCTGTAGTCTCAGCACTTTGAGAGTCCAAGGTGGGTGGATTGCTTGATCTCAGGAGTTCTACATCAGCCTGGGCAACATGGTGAAATCCCATCTCTACAAAAAAATACAAAAATTAGCCAGGTGAGAAGGCGTGTAGTTCCAACTATTCTAGAGGCTGACGTGGGAGAATTGCTTGAGTCCAGGAGGTGAAGGTTGCAGTGAGCCATGATCCCTCTACTACACTCCAGCCTGAGCAACAGAGACCCTTCCTCAATAACAACAAAAAGGAAAATAGGCCGGGTGCAGTGACTCGTGCCTGTAATTCCAGCATTTTGGGAATCCGAGGTGGGTGGCTCACCTGAGGTCAGGAGTTTGAGACCAGCCTGGCCAAGATGGTGAAACCTCGTCTCTACTAAAAATACGAACAACTATAACAACAAAAAAGCCGTGCATGGTGTCATGCTCCTAGAATCTCAGCTACTCAGGAGGCTCAGGCAGGAGAATTGCTTGAACCTGGGAGGCGGCAGGTGGAGGTTGCAGAGAGCCGAGATCATGCCACTGCACTTTAGACTGGGCAACACAGTAAGACTCTGTCTCAAAAAATTTTTTTAAATAAATGAATAAATTGCTTTCAGCTGACTGTTTTGGAATATAATTTTTCCTCTTATTTTTTAATATAGTACAGTTTTACTTATCTGTAATTCAGCTATATGGAAACCTTAGCTTTTTGGATGAAATGAATTAAAATGAAAATTCATATTGCTATTGTCTACTAATCTTCAGAGGAGATTCTGTCAAGACTAACAGTTCTTTTTTATTTGATAAGTTTAAACAATAGAGAAAGGTAAGGATGCCAATAAACAAATACGAATTCTCAAGCCAGCATTTTCACCATAATCACAATTTGTTCTTCAGACATTGTGATTATAAAAAACAAGACTTGACTGATGAGATATAAATTTCCTTTATTCTTCTTGCCAGCCCCCTTCCCTTTCTCCCTGCTCAGAAGCAAACAATATCATTAATTTGGTGGGTATGCATCCAGTAATGTTTTATATTTTTGTTACCTTTCATTTATATTAATTTTCAAAAAAATATTTGTTAGCGCATGAATTATTGTTATGTTGAAAATTATTTTAATTTATGCATTCATTTGAATAAAATGACATCTTTATTATATCAATTCTTCCAATCCATAAACAATAGTTTTTGGTCCCATTTAGTCAGGTTTCCTTTTATGTCCTTTAGTTTTCTGCATAACATTCTGTAAATATTTTACTAGATTTATTCATTGTAGCTTTAGAGTTTATTTTTCTTAAGTACAAGATTATGCTATTGCTACATTTTTTAGATGTTTTAAAACAAATGGGAACAAGAGTGGCTTCTGTTTGATGATCTTGTAGTAGCAGGCCTGCAAAAGTCTTTTCTAGCTTTTAGATTCTCTGATAATATTATCTGAAAATGTCAATTTTACCTTATCATTTACAATTTTTAAAACTCTTACTTTTTTGTCTTAGTCAATTGGCTATAATATCTACTATGTTGGAAAGTAGTGGGCTTAGTTGTTATTTTTGTCTTAATTGGAGGTATTTCTAATAAAGTTTTTATTATTAAATGTAGTATTTGTGGTAAGTTTTGGCTCTGGGACCCCACCCAAATCTCACCTTGAATTTTAATCCTCATAATCCCCACTTGTCAAAGGTGAGACCAGGTGGAGGTAATTGAATCATGGGGGTAATTTCCCCCTTGCCATTCTCATGATAATCAGTAAGTTTCACAAGATCTGATGGTTTTATAAGTGTCTGGTATTTTCCCTGCTTGCACTCATTCTCTCCCTTCTGCCCTGTGAAGGCACTCTTCACAGGGAAGAGTTTGTAAGTTTCACAGGGAAGAGTTTGTAACTTACACCATGATTGTAAGTTTCCTGAGGTCTCCCTAGTTATGTGGAACTGTCAGTCAGTTAAACCTCCTTTCTTTGTAAATTACCCAGTCTCAAGTATTTCTTCATGGCAGCATGAGAATGGACTAATACAATTTGATGTAAATTTTTGGCAGATAAATTTTATGAATTTAAAAGTCTTTCTTTTTAAAATTTTTAATTTTATGGATACCTAGTAGGTATATATATATTTATGGAGTACATAAATGTTTCGATACAGACGTGCAATGTGAAATCAGCATGTCATGGAGAATGGGGTATCCATCCCCTCAGGCATGTATCGTTTGGGTTCCGTACAATGCAGTTACACTCTTTAAGTTATTTTAAAATCTACAATTCAGTTATTATTGATTATGGTCACCCTGTTGTGCTATCAAATAGTAGGTCTTATGCACTCTTTCCATTTATTTCTTTTTAAAAATTTTTAGAATTGTTTTCTTAAATTTTGAGGGTATATGGTACGTGTATATATTTATGGAGTACATGAGATGTTTTGATACAGGCATGCAATATGAAATAAGCACATCATGGACAATGAGGTCTCTATCCCCTCAAGCTTTTATCCTTTGAGTTACAAGCAATCCAATTACATTCTCTAAGTTGTTTTAAAATATACAGTTAAGTTCTAATTGACTGTAGTCACCCTGTTGTGCTATCAAATGGTAAGTCTTATTCATTCTTTCTGTTGTTTTTGTACCCATTACCCATCCCCACCTCCTCACCCAAGACTCCACTACCCTGCTTAGCCTCTGGTAACCATCCTTCTACTCTATATGTCCATGAGTTCAACTGTTTTGACTTTTAGATCCCACAAATAAGTGAGAACATATGATGTTTGTCTTTCTGTACCTGGCTTGTTTCACTTAACAAATGATCTCCAGTTTCATCCATGTTGTTGCAAATGACTAGATCTCATCCTTTTTAATGGCTAAATAGTACTCCATTGTGTATATGTACCATATTTTTAAAATCTATTCATCTGTTTCATGGACATATAAGTATGCAGAACAGTTTGGAGTTTCTGCAAAAAACTAAAACATAAGCTACCATATGATCCAGCAATCCCACTGCTGGTTATATACCCAAAAGTAAGGAATTTAGCACACTGAAGAGGTAGTAACACTCCTAGGTTTGTCGCAGCACTGTTTACAATAGATAAGATTTAAGGGTGTTTCTTTCAATTCCTAGTTTTTTAAGATTTTTGAAAATTATAAATTATTACATTTTTCCAATCTTACTGCACGTATTGAAATTACCTACAACTTTTCTTCAATCTGTTAATGTGAAGAATCACATAAATATTTTTGATGTTATGCTATCCTTAAATTCCTGACATAAACCCAAATTAGTCAAAATTTGTAAATGTACTTTTAAGCACCATAAAATTGTTTTCTTTTAGATTTAGAATCATCTTGGACAACATTTTTCTTTGATATTTTCTTCATTTATTATGTAAGTTCTCTGTATTTAAATCTTCATGTTCCTTTTGGTTTTACACGTGTTTTTTTATAAAGTGTGGGCTATTACAACCTTATCCAATGTTATAAGCTATATATTTTACTGGATGTACTGAATCAAAGAAAATTTACTGTGATCACTAATACATTTAGATTTATCTCTGCAATCTTATAATGAAATCTATTTTACTTATATCTTTTCCTGACTTCTTGTTGTATCAATAAGGTTGTTTCCTTCTTTTTTCTTCTGCTGACTTAGAGGGGATAGCATTTATTTCCATGCATTTAGTGTTTTCCCTTGAAGTTTTAAAACCTAATCAGATTTATATTTTTCTGAAGAGGTAAAAAATTAGTTAACACTTTTATTCTTTTCCTAAACAATACCTGGTATTATGCTTATTAGGTATTTTTTCCAATCTTCTCCTTTTTCTCAACCCCTACCTTCAAGTAAGTTTCAGTGTCTGTTGTTTTTCTCCTAGTATCCATGTGTCATTGTTGTTTAGCTCCCACTTGTAAGTCTGAACACGTCGTATTTGATTTTCTGTTTCTGTGTTAGTTTCATTAGGATAATAACCTCTTGCTCCATCCATGCTGCTGCAAAGGGCATGATTGCATTCTTTTTATGGCTGCATAGCATTCTATGGTGTATGTGTATCACACTGTCTTCATCCATTCTACCATTGATGGGTGCTTAGGTTGATTCTGTGTCTTTGCTATTGTGCAAATTGCTGCATGGAACATACAAGTGAATGTGTCTTTATGGTAGAATGATTTATATTCCTTTGGGTATATACCCACTAATGAGATTGCTGGATCTAATGGTAGTGGTGGTTTAAGTTATTTGAGAAATCTCCAAACTGCTCTCTACAGGGGCTGAACTAATTTACACTCCACCAGCAGTGTATAACGTTCTCCTTTCTCTAAAACCTCACCAGCATCTGTTATTTTTTGTGTTTTTAATCATAGCCATTCTGATTGATATGAGATGGTATCTCATTGTGGTTTTGATTTCCACTTCTCTAATAATTCTTGATTGATTTTTTTTTCTTTAAGAATGTTTAATATAGGCCTCCAATCTCTTCTGGTTTATAGGGTTTCTGCTAAAAAGACTGCTGTTAGCCTGATGAGGTTCCTTTTGTAGGTGACCTACCTCTTTTCTCGAGCTGCCTTTATCATTTCTTCTCTCATCTTGACCTTGATGAATCTGATGATTATGTATCATGAGGATAGTATTTTTACATAATATCTTATAGAAGCTCTCTGCACTTTCTCAATTTGAATGTTGTTCTCTTCAGCAGAGTTTGAGAAGTTTTCATGGATGTTATCCTGAAATATTTTTTCCAAGTTGCTTGCTTTTTCCCAGTTTCTTTCAAGGACACCAGTGAGTCATAAGTTTGGTCTCTTTACATATTCCCATACGTCTTGTGGGTTTTATTCATTCTTTTTTGTCTTTTTAATTATTTTTCTGACTAATTTATTTCAGAGAGCCAGTCTCTGAGCTCTGAGATTCTTTCCTCGGCTTGATCTATTCTGCTGTTAATACTTGCTATTGTATAATGCAATTTTTGTAGTGTGTTTTCTAGCTCTATCAGATATGTTTGCTTGTTTTTTATAATGGCCATTTCATTTATCAGCTCTTGTATCGTTTTATTGTGATTCTCAACTTCCTTGAATTGGGTTTCAACATTCTTCTGAATCTTGATGATCTTCATTCTTATCCACATTCTGAATTCTATATCTGTCATTTCAGCCATTTCAGCTTGGTTAAGAACCCTTGCTGGGGAACTAATATGATCTTTTGGAGGAAAGAAGGTACTCTGGCTTTTTGAGTTGCCAGAATTCTTGTATTGGTTCTTTCTCATCTGTGCGGGCTAGTATTTCTTTAACTGCAGTGTAAATTGAGTAGGCAGTAGACTTTCTCTGGATGTTTTCAGAGGGCCAATGCTTTGCGCAGGGTCTTTATTTGCAGTTGAATTCTCGTCCTTGGGGTCACAGGGGAGTATATTAGCTAAGTAATTCTTGTGTTAATGTTTTGGGCTGTGATCCACTAGGTGGCGCTTAAGTGTAATGGCCGGTCTGAAGGCTCCTTTGCATTTCCTCCGGATTGCAGCTGTGCTCCCTCTCCGTGGTCTGAAAGCGTGGGCTCCTCTCCACTCGAGTACTGGCTGAAGATCTCGGCTTGGCACTCCCAGGCTGCACACTGCAGCTCTGGGACCATCTCAGGCCTTATGCTTCCTCCTCAGCTCGGAGGCAGCAGAGGAAGGGATCTTAGCATTGGTTGTGGTAGTAGTGGGTTTTTCACTTGTCTCTTGGGGCTGACCCTAGAGAGATGCAGAGCCACTATCAATCAGTGTGATTTGCACGGGATGGGTTGGCTGTACTGTGAGCCCAAGCCAGGGAGGCCCTGCCTGGTGAGAAGCAGCAGGGGATGGGGCTGGAGAAGAAAGACTGGCCTCTCCTCCTTAGGTCAGCTGTAGCTTGCTGAAGGTGTGGTTAAAGCACTGAGGATCTTTGCTCCTTCCTGATCTGAGGGCAGCAAAGGCAGTATTCCTGCAATCACAGTGGCAGGGGGTTTTCTGTTGCTTCTGGAAACTTGACCTTAGAGAAACATAAAGCCATTGCTACTGGGAATGTTCAGCCATGAGTTTTGGGTGACTGCTCTGCTGGCCCAAGATGGTGGCTCTGTTACTGGGAGTCAAGGGCTCACAGCGATGAGGAACTGTGCTCCTCTCCCTATGGTGACTGTGGTGTGATGGAAGCTCAGTGAAGACCTCAGGCTCTTTGTTTCATATCCAGACCAAGGGCATTAGGGGCAGAAACATTGCTGTGCAGTGGCAGGAGAGCTCAGCTGCCTCTGGGAGCCCCTCCCCAGGGAAACACAGAGTCACTACCAGTGGGCATGCTCTGCCCTTCCCAGTGAACAGTTGTGGGTAGGGTCTCACCGTGAAAAGTGACTGGATTCCTCTCTCTGTGGTGGCTGTTATGCTGCAGGTGACAGCATAGCAACTAGGCCCTTCGTTCCTTCCTCTGCCAAGGGCAGTTAGGATGGTACCGTTGTAGCTGCAATGGCAGAGAGGTTGTGGGTTGTCTCTGGGACATCCTTGTCAGAGAAATGCAGAACTGCCTCTGACTACCGTATTCAAGTGAAAGCAGGGTAATGGTGCCGGAGTCCTAGGTTGGGAGGCCCTGCCCAGTGAAGAAAAGCAGGGATGGGCACCTGTGTGGAGAACAGTCTGGCTACTTTTCCATGGTATGCTGTGCTATGCTGGGGACCCACACCACTTCCTAATCACAATGCACTCTCCACAGTCCGAAGGCTATAGCAGCAGGCGCTGTGAGACAGCAAAAATGGCAGCTGGCCTCTTTCTTTGGAAGTTGTCTACTGCAGAGCTGCTAATATCAAGATCCCCAGTGGTGGGTGGCTGAAGACCCAGTGAGGGGAAGCAGGACTGGGGACCCATATAAAAAACAATCTGGGCTAAGTACAGTGGCCCACAGCACTTTGGGAGGCCAAGGTGGGCAGATCACAAGGTTAGGAGATGGAGACCATCCTGACGAACATGGTGAAACCCTGCCTCTACTAAAATACAAAAAATTAGCAGGATATGGTGGTGTATGCCTGTAGTCCCAGCTACTCAGGAGGCTGAGGTGAGAGAATTGCTTGAACCTGGGAGGCAGAGTTTGCAGTGCCATTGCACTTCCAGCCTGGTGACAGACCGAGACTACGTCTCAAAAAAAATAATCTGTATGCTTATGGGTTGTCTGCACTGTGCAGGGGATTGACAACACTCCCTAATCACCATTTACTTCCAGAGCCTGAAGGCTATAGCAGTGGAGGCTGTGAGACAGCAAAAATGGTGGCTCGCTTCTCTCACTGGGAATTCCATCCAGGAAGTGCAGAGCTGCTACTGGCCCAAAAGCCCAGATGGGGAGTGGCTGGAGACCCAGGCCAGTGGGCCTTATCCTGTGAAATACAATGGAGATGAGGCCTGCAGTTATCACTGCTCAGCCCCCTGTACTTGGCCCCTTTCTTGCGGAGGTGTGAGGGAACTTGAGCTCCTCAATGAACAGAGCTGCAGCTGCTAACTCCAGGATGCCAGAGGATTCAAGGCTCCAAGAGTTGAGACTCCATGTGTCCCTGAGCTACTGCTCCGCTCAGACTCCACATAGGTCTCTTTGTCAGTCTGCAGGCCCTGGTGGGGTGGGCTCACAGGGGGATCACCTGGAACCTGCAAAGGACCATGGAAGAAGTGTTGGTCACCAGGTACTCTCACACACTCACCATTTCACCAGGATGAGGAGACCTCCCCTGGCTCCATGCCACTCTTGAGGGAGCAGAGGTCTTGTCTTGTTCCTCTCCATTCTCCAAATTATTACTTTGATGAATCCCAATGTGACCTCAGTGTATCAGCTGAAGTTCTGATAATTACACACCACTCTTTTTTTCTGTTCATGAGAACAGCACGTGCTAGCGACTTCTAGTCTGCTGGATTTATTTTTAATTGATTTATTGTTACACATTAAATGTACATATTCTAAGTATAGATTTGGATAAATTTTAGCAAATGTGTAACCAACTTTCCAATCAAGATACATTAGAAAATTGCCATTGCCACCCTGAAATGTTTCCTGTCACTACTTTGTTCCTTTTTAAAAAACATTTTTATCTAGGTTGAGGGGTACACTTGCATGTTTTTTATATAGGTAAATTGCATGTCACAGGGGTTTGGTGTACAGATTAATTCACCACTTAGATAGTAAGTATTGTATAGGATAGGAAGTTTTTCAGTCCTTACCCACTGCCATCCCCCCATCCCCCCACCATCAAGTAGATCCTCTGTCTGTTGCACTCTTTTTTGTGTCCATAAGTATTCAATGTTTAGCTCCCACTTATAAATAAGAACATGCAGTCATTGGTTTTTTGTTCCTGTGTTAGTTCACGTAAGATAATGGCCTTCAGTTCCATCCATGTTGCTGCAAACAGCATGATCTCATTCTTTTTATAGATACACAATATTCTATGGTATATAGATGCCACATTCTCAGTATGCATTTGTCTGTTGGTGAACATTTAGATTGCTTCCAAGTCTTAGTTTTTATGAATAGTGCTGCAAGAGGCATGGAGTGCAGGTATCATTTCAATACACTAGTTTTCTTACTTTTGGATATACATACCCAGCAGTGGGATTGCTGGGTCATATGGTAGTTCTATTTTTGGTTTTTTGAGAAACTTCCAAACTGTTCTTTATACACATAGATTCCCAGAAAACAGTGTACAAGGGCTCTCTTTTCTCCACAGCCTCACCAGCATGTTATTGTCTGACATGTGGATAAAAGTCATTTTAACTTATTTGGTATAAGATGATACCTTATTGTTATTTTGATTTGCATTTCTCCGATGATAAATGATGTTGGGCAACTTTTCCTATACCTGTTTGCCATTTTATGCCTCTTTTTGAGAAATGTCTATTTGAATTGTTTGCCCATTTTTAATTGAATCATTAGGTTTTTTCTATGTTTTAAGCTTCTTATATTTGCTAATTATTAATTGCTTGTCAGATGGAGAGTGACAAAGATTTTATGATGAAAATACCAAAAGCAAGTTCAACAAAAGCAAAAATTGACAAATGAGATCTAATTAAACTAATTAAACTAACAACATCAGACTGAACAGACAACCTACAAAATGGGAGAAAATTGTTGCAATCTATCCAGTTGATGAAAGTCTAACATTTAGTATTTACAAGGAACTTAAACAAATTTACAAGAAAAAAACAGCCCCATCAAAAAGTGGGCAAAGGACATGAACAGACACTTTTCAAAAAAGACATTCATGCAGCCAACAAACATGAAAAAAAGCTCAACGTCGTTAATCATCAGAGAATTGCAAATCAAAACCACAATGGAATACCATCTCACACCAGTGAGAATAGCAATTATTAAAAAGTCAAGAAACAACAGATGCTGGTGAGGTTGTGCAGAAAAAGGAACACTTCTGCACTATTGGTGGGAATGTAAATAGTACAACCATTGTGGAAGACGGTGTGGCAAATCCTCAAAGATCTAGAAGCAGAAATACTGTTTGATCCAGCAATCCCATAACTAGGTATATACCCAAAGGAATAGAAATCATTCTGTTATAAAGATACATGCATGTATATGTTCATTAAAGCACTGTTTACAATAGCAAAGACATGGAATCAACCCAAATGTCCATCAGCAGTAGACTGGATAAAGAAAATGTGGCACATATACACTATGGAATACTATGCAGCCATAAAACGGAAGGAGATTGTGTCCTTCACAGGAACATGGATGTAGCTGGAAGCCATTATCCTCAGCAAACTAATGTAGGAACAGAAAACCGAACACCACATGTTCTCACTTATAAGAGGGAGTCGAATGATGAGAACACATGAACACATTGGTAGGAACAACACACACTGGGACCTGTTGGGCATGCAGGGGAGGGAGAGCATCAGAAAGAACAGCTAATGGGTGCTGGGCTTAATACCTGGATGATAGGTTGCTCTGTGCAGCAAACCACTATGGCACACATTTACCTATGTAACAAACCTGCACATTCTGCCTATATACCCCAGAACTTAAAATAAAAGGTAATAAAATAATTAGAATAAAATGTTTTCTCCCATTCTGTGGGTTGTCTCTTCATTTTTTAAAATTGTTTCTTTTGCTGTGGAGAAGCTATTTAACTTGATGTGATTCCATTTTTGCTTTAGTATCCTGTACTTTTGAGGCATTACTAAAGAAATGTTTGTCCAGATCAATGACCTAAAAAGTTTCATTAGTTTTCTTTTAGTACTTTCATGGCTTCTGGTCTTAGAGTTAAGTATTCAATCCATTTTAGTTTGACTTTTTTATATGGTGAGATATTGTCTAGTTTCAATCTTCTGCATATGGATACCCAGTTTTCACAGCACCTTCTCAAAGAGATTGTCCTTTCTACACTGTCTGTTCTTGGCACCTATGTCAAAAATGAGTTCACTATAGATGTATGATTTACTTCTACATTCTCTATTCTGTTCCATTTGTCTAAGTGTCTGTTTAAATGCCATTTCATGCTGTTTTGGTTACCATATCTCTGTAGTATAATTTGAAGTCAGGTAGTGTATCTCATCTTGTTTTGTTCTATTTGTTCAGATTGGCTTTAGTTATCCTGTTTCATTTTGTTTTGTTTTTGTAGTTTCATATACATTTTAGGATAAGTATGTAAATTATACCTCACTTTTAAAATATTTTAATAAAAAATTACAATGGATCCTTAAAAAATAATGTATTGATATTTTGATAGGAATTGCATTGAATCTGTAGATTGTTTTAGGTAGTAGGGACAATTTAATAATATTGATTTTTCCATTCCATGAACATAATATATCTTCATTTTCTGTGTTCTCTTCAATTTATTAAACGAATGTTTTATGATTTTCACTGTGGAGATTTTTCACTAATTTGGTTACATTTATTCATAGGTATTTTATTTTATTTGTCACCATTGTACATGGGATTACATTTTTATTAGCTTTTCCAGATTGATGTTGGCATATAGATATGCTACTGATTTTGTATGTTAATTTTATACCCTGCAACATTATTTGTTTATCAGTTCTAATAGCTTTTAGTTGGAGTTTTAAGATTTTTCCAAATATAAAATTATACAAACTGCAAAGAAGGATATTTTAACTTCTTTCTTTCCTATTTTGATATCATTTATTTCTTTCTCTTGTCTGAATGGTCTAGGTAGGACTTCCAGTACTATGTTGAAAAATGCTGGTGAAACTAACCATTTCCATATTGCTCCAGATATTAGAGGATAGGCTTTCAGTTTTTCTCTGCTCAATATGATACAATCTGTGGGTATGCCACATATGGCTTTTATTGTGTTGAGGTATGTTGCTTCTAGACCCAGTTTTTTAGAGTTTTTATCATGAAGAATGTTGAATTTTATCAAATGTTTTTCAGCAGCAGTTGAAATGATCATATGGCTTTTTTTTTCATTTATTCTCTTGATATGATGTATCACGCTGGTTTATTTGCATATATGAAATCTTCCTTGTTTGCTAGTATTTTTTAGGATTTTTACATCAATGTTTGTCAGAGATTATGGCCTGTAGTTTTATTTCTTTATTTGTTTTTGGTTTTGGTATCAGAGCAATACTGGCTTCATATAATACGTTTAGGAGCATTCCCTCCTCCTGTATTTTTTAGAATAGTTTAAGTAGGATTGATGTTACTTTTCCTTTAAATGTTTGGCAAAATTCAACAGTAAATTCTTTGATTATTGAGCTTTTCTTTAATAAAAAACTTTTTATTATGATTTTTTTTGAACAAGCAAGAAAAAATTTAATTAAAATCACCCACAAAATAAGAAAATGAAATCTGGTTAACAATGTGACAGCAACAATAAAAATTCATGTGATGGCATTCCTTAAGGAAAAAGAAAAATGAGACATTACTACATAATGAATAGGAGTTACATATGAAGTCTCTATTCTTATGTAACTTTCTTTCCTCAAATGTTTCTCATTTATACACAAGATTTTTCCATTTTCTATTTTGAGTTTTTTTTTTAAATTATTTATTTATTTTACTTTAGGTGCATACTATATCTGGCATTTCTCCCCATGTTATCCCTCCCCATCCCCCATTGTCTCTCCCCTACACCCCTACAACTGTCCCC
>CAUYNB010038397.1:0-35088 GCA_963574225.1 Lagothrix lagotricha | reverse complement strand
TAGAATCTCTATCATTTGTTATATATATTATAAATATGAAAATTAAAAAAAAAAAAAAAAAAAAAAAAAAAAAGCCTTCCCTTCCTTGTACCACCCTCTGCTCCATTCCCTAAACAACGATGTCCTCACCCTTCACACAAAGTCCAGCTTCTCTCAGGGTTGGTTCAAACGCCATCTATTTTGCCTATTTTGTCACCTTCAATTCTCACAATGAGAATTAATCGCTCAACTCACCTGGGCTCCCAGAGCAACAAATTTGTCCATCTAACACAGAATTTGTCATAGTTTGACTTTTATTAAAGTTATATGCCTAGGAATATACTTTTTGCCTCTAATGTGTGTTTATCTGTCATTGTTTTCCTTCTATGCCTAGTGCAGTGTTGCAGAAGTCAATTTGTTGAAAGTTATGAAAATATTGTCTTACCACTTCAAGAAAGTCAGAGGAGTATACTTGGTGATCAATGACAGTTAAAAGACATCTTATTTTTAAAACAACTCTCCTGCAGATAATTTAAAAGGTAAACATTCAACTTACATGGAACTGCTGAAAGAGGTAAAATTATTAACTTGAGGAAAATGTTGAGAAGTGATCATTTTCAAAAATGTGAAAAAGTGTTGATTCAAAGATATGACTCCTGAGACGGCCACCAAAAGGGCAGAGACAGCAGTGTCTCAGGCTGCTGCAGCTCTCTAGTCCAAGGACTCACCACTCTTCTGAAGCACCAGGTTCAGAATTTGTCTTTTTTTTTTTTTTTTTTGAGATAGGATCTTGCACTGTCACCCAGGCCAGAATACAGGGGTGGGATCTTAGCTCACTGCAGTTTTGAACTCCCAGGTTCAAGCAGTCTTACCAACTGAGCCTCTCAAGTAGCTAGGACTACAGGCATGTGCCATCATGTCTGTTATTTTTGTAGAGATCGGGTCTTGCTATATTGCCCAGGCTGGTTTTGAACTCCGGAGCTCAAGTGATCCTCCCACCTCGGTCTCTCAAAGTGCTGGTATTGCAGGCTTGAGCCACCATGCCCAGCCAGAATTTGTCACTTCTAACATGACACTTCTTACTATTATCCTTGAAAATTATTCATATAATTTCTTTTTTTTTTGCAACCTCCACCTCCTGGGCTCAAGTGATCCTCCCACCTCAGCCTCCCAAGTAGCTGGGACTACAGGTGTGCACCACCATGGTGGGCTAATTTTTGTATTTTGGTAGAGACAGGGTTTTGCCATATTGTCTAGGCTGGAAGATAATTTCTTTCAAAAATAATTTCATCAGGTTTGTGTTTTTAAGAAACATATGGATAATTTGACCACATGGCTAATAAATTTTAGTTTTTGGATTAAATACATTGGAATATCACTCAAACACTGTTTCATAGTGAATACAATTCGTTAATATGCATTCTGCTTTAGGACACATCAATATAGTTTCTAAAAGGCCATAGATCCTGGTTGGTTTTCTCGCCCATAAGGAAGCCCTGCAGCATAGCTATCAAGGATTGCTTTATAGACCAGGGGCAGTGGCTCGTGCCTATAACTGCGACACGTTGGGAGGCTGAGGAGGGTGGATCACCTGAGGTCAGGAATTCGAGACCACCTGGCCAACATGGTGAATGGTGAAACCCCGTCTCTACTAAAATACGAAAATTAGCCAGGTGTGGTGGTGGGTGTCTGTAATCCCAGCTACCCGGGAGGCTAGATAATCGCTTGAACCTGGAAGGTGGAGGTTGCAGTGAGCTGAGATCCCGCCACTGCACTCCAGCCTGGGTGACAAAGCAGGACTCTGTCTAAAAAAATAAAAAGGATTGCTTTATAGAGGCTCCAGATTTTCATTTAAAGACGTGAGAAACGTCTGGTATAGCAATTAAGGTACACAGATTTAACAGGTGGAGAGGATTAGTCTGTACAACAGCTTGCACTTCCATTGCTTTAAATGGTTATTGGTTTCATAGTTTTCCTTCATGCATCATTCAAACCACAGCATTTTAAAATAACTTCTAAGAAATAGCCGGATAGAGTTCCACATATAAAATATGACAATTTCAGAAATGGCATGGGGCCAAAATTTATTATCCGAAAAATTCTATTTGGCTCATGTCTACATTGTTAGAATCCCTTGCCCAAATCACATCTAGGGTTTAGGTTGGTTTAAATGTGACTATAATCACATATGCCTGGGGTGTTGAGAGAACTACTGATATGACTGTTAAGGGGGGCTCTGAGGTATATTACTTCCTGGGTACACAGTCAAATGCTGCATATTGGTTTTCTACTGTTTTTTAATATTGTTCTTTAAGAAGTTATTTTCTCTGATTAAAAAATCCTTCACACCTTTTAAAGTTTTGAAAGGTTTTAGAATCCCATCCTGTATGCTACTTGCAACTATATATCTATTTTAATTGGTACTCTGTAGATGAAAACATGTGTGTGTATATGTATATATATATATATATATACATATGTATAAAAAAGCACTAAAGGCAGAGCACAGTGGCTCACGCCTATAATCTCAGCACTTTGGAAGGCTGAGGCAGGCAGATCAAGAGGTCAGGAGATTGAGATCATCCTGGCCAACATGGTGAAACCCCGTTTCTTAAAAAATAAATAAATAAATAAAATAAAAAAGCATTAAAAGAGTGCTTTTGCTGCTAGTGGAATATTTTGATAAGCCAAGCTACTCCTCAAAGAGGAACTGATCTGATACATCTAGCAACACTTAAAACTAATTAAAGGCTCAATCTGTGTCCAGTGGGTAAAAGAATAGGGAGGGTTCCCAACTGGGCTTAAAAAAAGCTTTTTAAGGTAGGGCTCGGTGGCTCATGCCTGTAAACCCAGCACTTTGGGAGGATGAGGTGGGTGGATCCCTTGACCCCAGGAGTTCGAGACCGGCCTAGGCAATAGTGAGACATAGTCTCTACAAAATTAGAAAAATTAGCCAGTTGTGGTGGTAGGCACCTGCAATCTCAGCTACTCCAAAGGCTGAGGTGGGCGGATTGACTGAGCCTGGGAGGGAGGCTGTAGTGAGCTGTGATCAGGTCACTGCACTCCAGCCTGGGCAACATAACAAGATTCTATTTCAACTTTTTTTTTTTTTTTTTTTTTTTTACAGCTTTATTAAGGTATAACTGACATACAGAGGACTACAAATAATTAAAGTAAGCAACTTCACAGTTTTTTTTTTTTCTTTTTTTTTAAGCAAAGTCATGCTGTCACCCAGGCTGGAATGCAGTGGCAGGATCTTGGCTCACTGCAGCCTCCGGCTCTGGGGCTGAAGCGATCCTCCCACCTCAGCCTCTCAAGTAGCTGGGACCACAGACGCACGCCAGCAAGCCCGGCTAAGTTTTTGTACTTTTGGTGGAGACAGGGTTTTCGATATTTTGCCAGG
Source organism: Lagothrix lagotricha (assembly GCA_963574225.1). NCBI lineage: Eukaryota > Metazoa > Chordata > Mammalia > Primates > Atelidae > Lagothrix > Lagothrix lagotricha. The sequence goes on along the minus strand of CAUYNB010038397.1, from coordinate 31,706 downwards.
CTAGTCTTGAACTTTTGAGCTCAAGTGATCCTCCCACCGCAGCCTCCCAAAGTGTTGGGATTACAGGCATGAGCCAGAGCCTGGCCCCATTATTATTTTTATAGCCTTTATAGCATGTTTCTCCTAAAAATGTTAAGCACTTTTTCATTGTCCGTCTTCTTCCACTAGACAGCAGTTTCCTGAAAATGGACTTTTTCTGTTTCCCTCACCACTCTGTACCCTCTGCCTGCGCACCCTCTGTATCGATGAATGTTGGCTGAATGAATGAATACAATGAAAGAACCGGAGGTAGGAAATAAAGTTGTAAACTTAGTAAAAGGCTAAGCAATTTAGGAAAAGTTGACTTTAAAGCAGAGGCATTCTTAGGGTCCTGTTTCTTCCTCCACTTGACCATGGAATAATGTCTAACATTTATGTAGTACTCCCAGGCACTAAGTACTTCACAGGTACTACAGAATTTAACTCTCAGCAACCCTGTGGGGGTAATCGAGCTTTATTATCCTCATTTGCCGACAGCCATCAGCGGTGCAGACAGGTTTAGGTGGGCCGTATCCAATTAATCCCAAAGTCGTCGACGCCCCGTCAGTCAACAATAGGTGTTTTATCAACGTACTTTTCGGAGAAACCCCCTAAATCCCCGCTTCACCTTTCCATCTTGGGACTGAAACCCACTCGGGGGCTGCTAACCCGTAAGGGAGTTTCCTGGAGAAGCTGCGCACCTTTGGAGAAGCAGCGGCAGCTGCTCAGACCTACGCACCCAGCAGGCGACCTCAGGACTTCCGCAGGGCCCGGGAGGAAGGAAGAAACAGGTCAGTGGGCGCGAACTGGAGTCCTGCGCCTCCGGGCGGCGAAAGCAGAAGGGACTGCACGCTGCGCCCACGCCCGCCTGGGGCGCGGGATCTCCCGACCCGAAGGGGAACCACGGTGCGTTTCCCCACCTCCACCGAACGTCACGGGCGAGGGCGACTCGGTCCCGCCCACCTTCTCCGCCCTCTCGTCAGTTTGGCGCTAGGACCCCAGGACCCTCAACCCGGCCCTCTCCTCCCCCTCGGGCCAGATCCGGCCTTCGATTGGTGCCCGCGGGCGTGATTCCCGCCCTCGCCCCTTCCGTCACTGCCAAGATGGCGCCGGTCGCGGTGGCCGCGGCGGCTGGAGTCGGAGAGAGAGGCGGCGGCAGCGGCGGCCGCGAGGGGAGGGGAGTCCCGTCTGCCTGAGACGGCGGGCCTGGGCGGGCGGGGGTGCCGCGGGGGGCGGAGCGCCGGGCTGGGGATGAGCTAAGCGGGCTCAGAGCGCCGCGGCGTTCGGCCCCTCGTGTCCCGCTGCCGCGCGTGAGGGAACCCGGCGCCGCTTCCGAGCTCGATCCGCTGCTCGCGCGGGAGCCAGCTGGGAGGTGAGTGCGGGGGCGGCGACGCGGGCCGCGGTGGCAGGTGGAGCTGTCACGGCCGGAGCGGTGACAGCCGGGGGGCGCGGGAGCGGGGCGGCCGGCTCGGGGAGGCGGCACGGATGGCCGCCACCTCCGCCCGAGAGCTCCTGAGAGCCGGGCGGTCCTCCGCGGCTCGGTCCGCCCCGGGATGGCGCGGCGGTGCTGAGAGTGGCACCCGCGCCTGTGCGTCGGACGCGTGGGGGGCTCCTGTGTTTTCATTCCACATCTTCTGTTCCAGGCTGGCCTGGGGCTGTTGTTATTTGGGAGTGGGGGCGGGGAGGGGGAGGTCCTGGATCTGGGATTTTGACAAGCCCGTTACGTAAGTCGGAGGTGGCTTCCCGGAATCCCACCTGCTCGGGATCGGAGACAGGCGGCGGGGGGAGCCGGGGCGCCTGGAGGCCCACGCTTCCTCCCCGGGTCCGCCCAGCCCTCCCCGGCCTGCGGGCACGCGTTCTGCGTGAGCCCGGCCAGCGTCCGAGTTGGCCAGTTTTTTTCTGGTCTTTTTTTTCGTGGGGGGGCATGTGGGGGGGAAGGGAACGGTTCCTGGTTACCACCATTCCCTTTGAAGTTTATCACTTTCTGGAGAGGGGGCAGGAAAAACAGTAGAAAGCTTGTGACCTAAAATTGGGTCGCAGCGACAGCTTTTCACTATCGTGCTTTTAAATGACAGATGTGCTGGAAGATAGTTGTTGTTGTTCCAATGTGCTTTTAATTCAAACGTATGGTTACGCCTAGAACCTTAGAGAGAGGTTTTGTTTTATAGGACACTTATTTCTTGTTTGCAGCAGCAGGACAGGCATCAGTCCACAGGCGTGTATTTATTTGAGGAGAAAACGCGTGTCAGCCAGCTAGAGACCCGTGATGGCAGAAATTGTATTATTCTGTGAATATGTTATTCTTTAAAATGTATTATACAGTAATGAAAAGAATAGCTCAAGTGTAAAAGAAGCAGTCTTACAAGATTACAAGCTGTTATTTGGTGTGTATATAGTCTCATTGCATTTTCTGCTTACCCTAGTCTCTACCTTTTCTCTCCTTGGGGGAGGTGGTGAAGACACCTGTAAACAGCATAGCCCAGTTTACACTAATCTATTACAGTACGTTTGGGATTGCTTTAAAAAGTATTCTGGGGGACCTAAGATTGGGTAATAAGTAAAGACTCTTGAGCAAGTTATTCAGTTTATGTTTATAGCTGTTCTGGATTCGACTTCTGAAAACTTAAGTATACAACATTTCTGAGCTATTTGAACCCTGTTTGAACTTACAATAAAAGGTATTTGGCTTCTTTTCTGGAAACTTTGTTTTGGGCAGAATTAAACATTTTGGGCAATTTTTACTTCATTTTCACAATTTCCCTTTGAACCACAGCTCTCAGTAAGAGTTCAGAATAGCATTAGCAAATGTTATCATCATCATTATATGTAATATGTTACATAATTTTCATTTTCTGAATGATTAAACGTAGACTTGCTTCACTGTGGAGTTTAATTTTTGTTTTGTATTATTTTTTAAACCCCTTCTGTTCTGGGATCACTGTGGAATTTTCTAACAATGTACTTGCTATAAGAAAGTTAACTGATCTTGATACCAGTTGCAAATTTGGGATAAATATAAATAAATTTTGGCCCGAGTTTTAAACTTACATACACAAATTTACATTTTTGAAAATTGGTGAAGCAATATGAATTTGTTGTTTGTGCAAGAGATTTGTTCTGAACTTTTCCACATGAATTACCACTGGTTTAAAGAGTTATTGATTCTCAAGTTCCTGGAACTGTTGTCCTATTTCTGGTAGCTTGAATAATATTTAGTATAATTGGGAGACTAGAAGAAGTAAGAGACTACGTGGCATTTATTAATTCATTTAAAAATTATGGTAGAATTGTAAAATGAAACTTTTTTTACTGAGTGGTATTAGTTACACTGTATTTTGTTTACAGAATGTTTCGGAGCATTCTGTGTCCTCCAGAGGCCTAGTTTAAGCACCGATGCAGACAGAGGTGTTTGGCGGATTACACGTGTTGTGCTGTCCCTACTTACACTGGTGGCGCGTTGTTCTAGGTGGAAAACCAAAGTTGCTCTAGCAGGAGAATGGACTTGTTATTCTTGCCTTCTCCGATGTCAGAGCCTTATCTTTGTGGGACTTTTCCTTTTTTACAGGCAGAGGAAGAGTGACTGAGAATAGTTGATACATTTTTCTTCCTTTCTTATTTCTTTATTTAATACCCTAGATTGATTATTTAGTAGATTTTGTGAGGGGATGCTGGGGGTGGAGGGAGACAAGCATACCACACTTTATTATTGTATATCATAGTTATCACTTTGAATTCTACAAGAGTAATGTAGAAATTTACATTTAAGAAGTGATTAGGCCCTATGAGGTGGCTCACGCCTGTTATTCCAGCCCTCTGGGAGGCCAAGGCAGGAGGATCCCTTGAGCCCTGGAGTTTGAGGCTGCAGTGAGCTATGATTGTGCCACTGCATTCCAACCTGGGCAACAGAGTAAGACCCTGTCTCAAATAACAAAAAATAGTTAATTTATATAGCATTTTATAAGAGTGGAACAATTTTAATAGTCAAAATGCATTATAATATGGGAATGGTGAAATTAATGATAACCCATATGGTGGATACAGCTACTAAAAATCATTTTTAAAATGTACTGACATAAGAAAGTACAATATAATGTTGAGAGAAAAATTAGAATATAAAGAAACATATACTGTGTTATTACTTATAATGTGTAAATGGGAAAAAGAGTTGCAGGAGATACATAAAATAGTAAGAGATGTTATCCCTGGGTGATGGGATTATGGGTAATTTTTGTTTTAGTTTTTGTGCTTTTCTCTGTTCTTAATCTGAATAATTGTTACTTTTTTTTTTTTTTGAGATAAGGCCTGGCTCTATCACCCAGGCTGGAGTGCAGTGGCACAATCTCAGTTTACTACCTCCTCTGCCTCCTGGGCTCAAGCCATCCTCCCACCTTGGCCTCCCAAGTAGCTGGGACTACAGGTGTGCACCACCTGTACTTGGGTAATTTTTGTATTTTTTGAGACAGAGTTTTGCCATGTTGGCCCAGACTGGTCTTGAACTCGTGAGCCCAAGTAATCTGCCCCCCTTGACCTCCCAAAGTGCTGAGATTACAGATGTGAGCCACTGCACCCGGCCAGTTGTTGTTACTCTTATAATTACAAAAAAGACATTGAAATATTTTCAAGGGTCATAGGAGAAAATACTGAAAATCCCAAATAACTATTGCTCCAATAGGAGAACTATCTTGGCCAGGCGTGGTGGGTCACGCCTGTAATCCAAGCACTTTGGAGGCCAAGGTGGGCGGATCAGCTGAGGTCGGGAGTTCAAGACCAGCCTGACCAACATGGTGAAACCCCGTCTTTAAAAAAAAAAAAAAAATTGTTAAAAAAAAAAAAAGGGAAGACTATCTTAAGATTCGTTGTTAGCAAAACTAACCCAAAATATCATGTTTGTTTGCATTACACAATAATAGACACAGCTGGTAATTTAGATGAAGGTGTTCTCTTAATTACCAGCGCTAACCTTGTAATAGTTTTACAAATGTGGATTTTGGTGTCATTAAACATTGCTAGTCTCCAAGCTTTTTCTTTCCTCCACCAAAACTGTTCTGTGTTGACAGTGGCCACCTATTGATGGATTCCTCTACTTAGTCTTTTCTCCGTTACTTCATCAGTCAGTAGGCAATGGTTTTTCATTATGAGATGCCAGATAACTTGCTAGTTAGTGAGATTACAAAGGTAAATAAATGAATAATTATTTCTGCCCTCAAACTCTGGGTCAGAATGCTTTTTTGTTCTTTTGGGACCATCAGTACATGTTGTGTCCTCTGCTTGTCTTGTTGCTCAGCCAGTAGCCTGGTGCCTGAGGCAGTAGCTTCTTCCTGGTGCTCATATCCTTTTGTAACTTTCTTCATGGGAAAATATGTTGTGAGTTCTAGACAACCAATTTACAAATACATTTGTAAAACGTTACTTGATTATAGGTTTGGGAATCATATTTAGAAGGGCTGCATGTTCATCTATGGCTACTATTATTTTTAAAATGTGTGACACTTTCTTAGTTCCTTCTTTGTGCTTCCTTCTGTTAAAAATCACAAACAAGGCCGGGTGTGGTGGCTCACACCTGTAATCCCAGCATTTTGGGAGGCCAAGGTGGGCGGATCACCTGAGGTCGGGAGTTTGAGACCAGCCTGACCAACATGGAGAATCCCAGTCTCTACTAAAAATACAAAATTAGCCGGGTGTGGTGGCGCACGCCTGTAGTCCCAGCTGCTGGGGAGGCTGACGCAGGAGAATCGCTTGTACCTGGGAGGCAGAGGTTGCAGTGAGCCGAGATCACGCCATTGCACTCCAGCCTGGGCAGCAAGAACAGAACTCCATCTAAAAAAAAAAAAAAAAAAAAAAAATTACAAGCCAGTAGAAAGCAAGAGAGAGAAGAGACAAAAAAGAGGCAGAAAGATATCAAGGGAATTTTCCTACTAACGTTACACTTTATTTTCACTGAAAATATTCATTAAAATGTATAGTAAGAGATACTGTTTCTGATATGCTTTGTTAAAACCTGTTTCTCAGAGGTAGAAAGATATCAAGGGAATTTTCCTACTAGTGTTACACTTTATTTTCACTGAAAATAGTGAGTCATTAAAATGTGTAGTAAGAGATACTGTTTCTGATATGCTTTGTTAAAACCTGTCTCTTCATCTGTGTAAAAATGCGTTTTCCATATGTGTGTTAAAGTGTATATACATACATAAACTCACAGTTTAGCTGTTTTTGTTTTCAAATGAAAGATGAAATATAAAGATCAGATCTTTATTGTTTCTTATTTTTGTTGTAATATTATTTTGTAGATGAGAGATTTTTATTTTTGAAAAGTTTTTAAAATACATAGCAAAAATGTGTACACCCACATACCCACATATAAAATGTTAACACATTTCATTTTTGCTCCAGATATGTATTTAATTTAAAATATTTACATCATAGTTATCACGTTGAATTTTAAAAGATCAGTGTAGAACTTTTACTTTTCCTGAATATTACCGATCGTGTTAAAGTCCCTTTTATTCTCTCCAGTTTTATCTTCCTCACCTTCATCTCCCTTTCCAGAGGAAATTGTAATGAATTTGACTTGTATCCTTCTAGTTTATCTTTTAATAAACTATATATATGAACAGTGACATGGCATTGCTTTGGGTGCTTTTGAAGAACGTGTACCTTGGAGTACATTTCAAACCATATTCACTTGATTTGAATCTTGACTCTGCTGCTAAATTTTGTGATCTTAGGGAAGTTATTTAATCTTTACATGCTTCAGTGTCCTCATCTATCACATAGGGATGATAGAGGTGTCCTCTTCGTGTAATTGTTGTGAAAATTACACGAGCTTATTTATTTATTTTACTTATTTTTATTATGTTTTTTTTCTTTTTAGAGACTGGGTGTCATCATGTTGCCAAGGCTGGTCTAAACTCCTGGGCTCAAGCAGTCCGACCGCCTTGGCCTCCCAAAGTGCTGGGATTACAGGCATGAACCACTGTGCCTGGTCTAAATGAGCTAATTTATATAAGGTGGTTAAAACTGAGCCTGGCACTTAAAAAAATGTATGTTCTAGTAAGTTTCAGCAGCTGTTAATATGATTGTGTCATGGTATATGGATTTTAAAGCTTGCTTTTTTCATTTTACTTTTTTCTGCACTCAATCTTTGTTGATACTGTAGGTCTAGTTCATTCATTTACACAGCTGTATAGTGTTCCATTGAATGAGTATGTAGTTGATCATTTCCTGTACGATGAGCATTTAAATTGTTTTCATTTTTTTAATCTGTTACAAACATTGCCTTATGAATATTCCTGTAGCTGCTTTGCAACATGCCATAGTTTCTCCAAGTCATATACCTGTCAAATTGTCGGGTCCTAGGATATAAATAGTTTTCCTTTTATAAGATATTTATAGGATATTGCAAGCAATTTCTGTTTTTCCATGTCCTTGCCAGTTAGTGTTAGCAAGTTCTTTGATTTCTTACTGATTTGTTTTTGTTTGTTTGTTTTTAGGTATTTTCAGGATAGTTACAAATGTTAGGAAAACTTAGTTTTATTTGGCTTTTCAGGTTTCCAGATCTGTTTAACAATGACCAATATAGACCCGTTACTGTAATTTTGTCTTATAGTATATTGTTCATAGTGAACTCTCCAATGTACTTTCTCTAAGTATGTTTAGTTATGTTCCCCTTCTGAGATCATGAGGAAGTGTTTCAGTGTTTTGGAATTCAATGTGATAACTATGACATACATAGTTACTTTCTATTAAATATGTATCTGAAGCAAAAGTGAAAAATGTTAATGCTTTATATATGAGTATGTGAGTGTATACTACATTTTTTCGTAATTTTATTTTTAAAACTTTTCAAAAAGAAAAGTGTCTTATGTACAAAACAATGTAACAACAAAAAGAAGTTTAATACTTTTTTTTTTTTTTGAGACAGGATGTTGCTCTGTCGCCTAGGTCGGAGTGCAGTGGTGTGAGGTGTCATCGTGGCTCACTGCAGCCTTTACCTCTTGGGCTCAGGTGATCTTCCCACCGCAGCCTCTTGAGTAGCTGCGACTACAGGCACATGCCACCAGTCGTGGCTAATTGTTTGTGGGTGGGGGTTTGTTTTTTTTTTTTCTTGTAGAGACTAGGTTTTGCAGTGTTGCCCAGGCTGGTGTTAAACTATCTGCCTAAATTGGCCCCCAGAGGTCTGGAATTATAGTTGTGAGCCACCATGCCAACCTTTATAAATTTCTGATCTCTGTATTTCAGCTTTCATTTACAAACAAAAAATATTTACCACTTCAAAAGCCATGTGGAATATATATATATATATATATATATGTATGTATGTATAATTTTTTTTTTTTTTTTTTTGAGACCGAGTCTCACTCTTCACCCAGGCTGGAATGCATTGGTGACTGATTGCAACCTCCATCTCCCAGGTTCAAGCGATTCTTATGCCTTACCCTCCCGAGTAGCTAGGGCTACAGGCATATGCCACCATGCCTGGCTAATTTCTGTATTTTTTGTTAGAGATGGGGTTTCACCGTGTTGGCCAGGCTGGTCTTGAACTCCTGACCTCAAGTGCTCTGTCTGCCTCGAGCTCCCAAAGTGCTGGGATTACAGGCATGAGACACTGTGCCTGGCTCAAATGGAATTTTTATTAATGTAATAGTACCACAGTTTTGATTTAGTCCCAAATTTCAGTGGCCTCCTCCTACTTAGAGGGAAGTTTTCTGCTCCTAAAGTGTTTACCAACTAAGGAATCAAAATGTGCACATAAAAAAATGACTTACAGGCACTTACACATACAGTGTTATGAATGGTTCATCAATGTTGAAATTATTTTGCACAATGCTACCTGTATTTCTGTTTTTTGTCCAGCCTACTATATATAACTTAAAGGACCAAAATCAGATTCGTTAAGGGAATAGCTTCTCCATATTTTTATTTAATAGAATAAATGTTTTCTTATGGAATATGTTTAGATTTACAGAGAAGTTACAGAGAATTAAGGTATACTTTGTACCCAGTTTTCCTTTTTTTTTTTTTTGTAAGAGATGGGGGTCTCGTCATGTTGCCAATATCTGACATTTCAGTGTTAAATTTGTCACCGCTAAGGAACCAGTATTGGTACATTACTATGAACTAAAGTTCATTTAATTTAGATTTTGTTAATTTTTACCTAAGGTCCTTTTTTGGTTCCAGGGTTCTATCCAGAATACTACAGTACATTTAGCTGACATCTTCCCTTAGCCTGTCTGGGCTGTGATTGGCATCTCAGACTTTCCTTGTTTTTGATGACTTTGATAATTTTGAGGAGTATTGGTCAGGGATTTTGTAGAATGTGCCTAGGTTTGGGTTTGTCTGATATTTTCCTGATGGTTAGATGGAGGTTATGGGTTTGAGGGAGGACAGTCACAGAGGTAAAGTGCCACCTCGTTGCATCATCTCAAGGGGAAATACTATCAGTATGTTACCACTAATATTGTCAGCCTCAGTCACCAGGCTGAGTTAGTGTTTGCCAAGTTTCTGTGCTGTGAAGTTTTCCCATACTCTTCTTTTTGGAAACAGGTTACTAAGTATATACCACACTCAGTGGATCTGTCTCTGTCTTCTTGAAGGGGAGCTGTCTATAAAATTATTTGGAATTCTTCTGCTGCGGATAGTCTTTTCTTCCCCATTTATTTATTTATTCAATCATTTATTTAAATCTGTATGGACTCACAGATGTTTATTTTTTACTTTGGGTTATAACCCTATACTACTTTATTTATTGTGTTGTTCGAATTGTTCTACCAACAGGACATCCTCCATTGTTTTGTTTTTTTCAGTACTTCCTTACTTCCTGGCACTACAAGAAGTTCCAGACTCAATCTTGTCTGTTTCCTGCCCCAGTCCTAGAATCAGCCATTTTTCCAAGGATCCCTGGTTCTATTTTTTGGTGAATCATTAGAAACCAACATCTGGTTTTGTGCTCATTGCTGTTGGGATATCATGACTTCTAGGCCTTTTCTGTGTATAGACCTAGAAAATGCATGTATGTATACTAATCCATGTATATACATATATAATTATCTGTATCTGTAATAAGGTAAACATGAGTTCATACTAATGTCTTTGGCTCTCAGTACTATTTAGTTCATTCTAGCTTCACTCTGTTTTCTATTACCTCCCTCTCTAAAGGTGAGAAATCTGGCTCCCGCCATCTGATACCCATTAACTTATTTGTTCAGTCCCATCATCCATGTGCAGCGTTTTAGAATTGTTAACCTGTATCTCCATGAGAAATGCCTTTACCCAAAAAGAACAGTGCTCATGTACAGTTCTTTTGGTTGTTAGAGTTTCCAGTTAAAAACTTCCCAGTTACTTAAGTCAAACCTTTTTTCCCTGACATCTATATTTTGATTTTATTTTTTTATAAATTAGTCTAAATTACATAGTAATTCCATATAAAGCTTATAAAAATTTTCCCTTGCTCAACTAAACATCTTTAGCTTCAGATATGTGGTTTTTTCCTTTTTTTTTTTCTTCTTCTTCTAATTTTTATTTATTTATTTATTCTAGACATGAGGTCTCACCGTGTTCCCCAGGTTGGCCTCAAATTCCTAGGCTGAAGCAGTCTTCCTGTCTGTGCCTTCTCAGTAGCTGAAACTGTAGGCATGCACCACCTTGTGGGGCCCTAAAATTCTTTTTATGGCAGTCAGTATTTAATTTTTCATAAACCTTTGTTTTACTCTAAATTTAACATTTTTCACTTTTTCTAAATACTAGAACTATCTGTATAATCTTGGAAAATTTCATAAAAGTACTATTTGTTTGGTTTGTATCTCCGGACTTGCTGTTACACATGTAGATTTTCCCAGTCTTGCTAAGCTTTAATTATGTGGAACTGATCAGTTTCACATGTAAGTTGGTCTTGTTTTAAACCTGGGAACAGGCTGGGCGTGGTGACTCATGCCTGTAATCCCAGCACTCTGCTATAAGTTTTACTGTGGGTAAAATGCTACGAAACAGTATCGCATGCTACTGAGTCAGTCAGTATGGCAAATTTCATTGTCATCATCTTTTAAGAAATTGCCACAGCCACCTGATCCTTTAGCCACCATGACACTGTTAGTCGGCAGCCATCAGTATCTCTAGGCAAGACCCTCCGTCAGCAAAAAGATTACCACTTTTCTGAAGTCTCCCATGATTGTTAGCATTTTTTACCATGCGTATTTTAAAATTAAGATATGTACTTTTTTTAGATGTAATGCAGTTGCACACATATAATTTTATAAATATATACAATATTTATATGGCATAAATATTTTTTTCTTTTCGTTGTTAAATGATCCTTTATTGAAATATTTTTCGTTGTGCTTCTTAACTAGCTAGGCATTCCACCACACCACTGTTGATGTCGCCTTTGATGCTGTGGGGGTGGTCGCCATCAACACTGCAGCCCCCAGGATCTCTTTAATGTTCCAGAGAGTTCTCTGGCTAAAGACAGGTGCCACATCTATCAAGCAGTGTTGACAGTGTCATCAAAAGTGATATTACCACTTTGTTTAATGGTTCTCTGTTGTTGTTGTTGTTTTTCTGTTTCTTGGTGCTTCTTTGAGGGCTTCGAGGATCAGTGCAGAGGCAGAAGGTACCACCTCAGTCTGGGCCTGTCTGTTCTGAACAGTCAGTTTCACAGTTATCCTCAGACCCTTCCAGTTACCAGTTGCCTTGGCAATGTCATCACCAACTGTTTTTGGAGACAGACCCAGGGAGCTGATCTTCGGGGGCCAGCACAGATATGGCACTGAATTCACTCTGGTACACCTCAGGTATACAACTTTGATCTCGCTGAGGCTGAACTTTGGTGGCATGGTGGAGGCGGCTGGCGTCAGATGAACCCAGATTTGGGACAACTGAAGAAAATTGCACCTTGGCCTCCTCTGAGCTGAAAGCAACATAACTTTTTATATGCACTAGGAAACCAAAAAATTTGTGTGATTCCCTTTATTGTGATACTTGCTTTATTGCAGTGATCTGGTACCTAACGTATAGGATTTCTGAGGTATGCCTGTGGTATTGGGGAACACTGTTTTTTTTAAAGGTCACTGTATTTTAGCACTGACTATTTTAGTTGAGAACTCTGAAATGTCATGTTTTTAAGAGAAATGGGTATAGATGGGTGGGGAAAACTACAGAATGTTATTTTGGCTTGTTAGATAAGACTGGCTGTTATCACCAGGAAAGAAAAACCTCACCCCCTTTTTGGTCAAAATTGTAGTAACTGATATTATTTTTCTTTAAAAAATAATTTATTCAGATAAAGTCTAAGAAATTCCCTATTAATCTCTCATTTTTTCTGAACAGCAGAACTTTGTAATAAAATTTTATTCATACTAACTCATGACTACACTGAAGTTGGATTTATAGGATGTTTGAACCTGCTATGTTTGAATATTTTTCATTTTATTGTGCTGAGGAATATCTCAAGATACCAGCTTAACGGCCTTTTCTTTTTTTTTTTCTTCTTGAGACAGAGTCTCGCTCTGTTGCTCAGGCTAGAATGTAGTGGTCTGATCTTGGCTCACTGCAACCTTTGCCTTTGGGTTTAAGCAATTCTTCTGCCTCATCCTTCCAGTAGCTGGGACTACACGTGCACACTACCGTGCCCAGCTTTTCATATTTTTAGCAGAGACAGGGTTTCACCATGTTGGCCAGGCTAGTCTCGAACTCCTGACATCATGATCTGCCCAGCTTAGCTTCCCAAAGTCCTGGGATTACAGGCATGAGCCACTGTACCCAGCCTAACAGTCATTTTTTTTTTTTTTTTTTTTTTAATAAGAGATAGAGTTTCACCATGTTGGCCAGGCTGGTCTCGAACTCCTGGCCTCAAGTGATCCGCCCGCCTCGTCCTCCCAAAGTGCTGGGATTACAGGTGTGAGCCACCGCACCTGGCCTACAGCCATTTTTTTAAAACAAAACTTTTTTCCCTTCTATAATTAACTGAAATTTTGGTTTTCTTTTTTGATGTTTGTTTAATCAAATTTTTTGTTTGTGGCCAGGTGCAGTGACTCCTAGCACTTTGGGAGGCTAAGGCGGACAGGTCACTTGAGATCAGGTGTTGGAGACCAGCCTGGCAAACATGGAGAAACCCTGTCTCTACTAAAAATACAAAAATTAGCCCAGTCTGGTGGTGTGCGCCTGTAATCTCATCTTCTCGGGAGGCTGAGGCAGGAGAATTGCTTGAACTTGGGAGGTGGAGGTTGCAGTGAGCTGAGATCTCACCACTACACTCCAGCCTGGGCAACAGAGCAAGACTCTGTCTAAAAAAAATTTTTTTTTGTAAGTAAAAAACAAAACAAATTTAGCCTGGCTTACTCAAAAAAGGGAAATTAACTTCCATTAGGCAAAGATGCTAGAGATTTCACTGTACCCATGATAGAAGTACAGCCAAAACTCATGAAGGGGAAGGGAAACCAGGAACTGGAAATTTATCAGTAACTCAGGCAGCTATTCTCTTTTCCTTTCTCAGCCTCCTGAGTAGCTGGGTTTACAGGCGCCCGCCACCATGCTCAGCTCATTTTTGTATTTTTAGTAGAGATGGGGTTTCACCATATTGGCCAGCCTGGCCTTGAACTCCTGGCCTCAAGTGATTTGCCCGCCTCGGACTTCCAAAATGCTGGGATTATAGGCGTGAGCCACCGAGGCCGGACCAGGCTATTTTCTTAGCACCCTGGGGTAGCATGATTTCTCTGAGTCTCCCTGCTTTTCCACTTCATTTTTCTTACTCTGCATGTTGTCGTTCACCACTGCAAAAGGCTGTACATGTCTTCCAACTCTTAAATTCACATATTCGCTCATGGTTCTGTGATTTCATTCTGAACCTCTGGGAGAAAATTCATTTTGAGGCAGGTATCTATGCCTGGTCTAATCAGCTATGGCCAATGAAGTCAAAGGTCCATAGAACATGGCTTTCAGGCCTGATTTTTATTTTTATGGGATGGGAGTGGATACAGGGCATACAGTTCTCAGAGGATAGGTTTGTAGGTAAACAGATGTTCTAAAAGGTGGTGTGAATACAAAGGAATACTAAATAATGATAATTATGATTTTTATGAAATAAAGATACTAAAAAAAAGAAAAAGAAAAAAAAGAGATACTGCTCAGTGGCTTTATATAGTAGGAAAGAACTTACTTCATCCCCAATCTATACATGATTATTGTGTGAAGACTAAAAATGTTTCCCTTTTTTTTTTTTTTTTTTTTTTTAAAGACGGGGTTTCACCATGTTGGTCAGGCTGGTCTTGAACTCCCAACCTCAGGTGATCCGCCCGCCTTGGCCTCCAAAGTGCTTGGATTACAGGCGTGAGCCACCACACCCAGCCAAATGTTTCCCTTTTTAAAGTAAAAGCTAATGGAGGTGATTAGCTTCTGCATACAGACGTTTGAGTCATATTATTTTATGAGCATATGTATGATGATATATACCTTCTTTAACTTAACACCATTAATACATCATGTCGTTTTTTATTTAGCAAACATTTATTGACTGCCTATTCTCTGCCAGGGAGTATGCTGAAACACATGTTTACAGAGATGGGGGTATAACGTTGTCTACTCTCTATGCATAATCTAGTTGAGAAGAATAGACGTTCAAAGAAATAATTGCAGTATTAATGTGATAATCATAGTAGGGATATACACAAGATACTCTGGAAGCATAAGAAAAGAGAATGACAGTCTCTCATGGTGAAAAGGGTAAGGAAGGCTTCAAAGAGCAGGTCTCCAGTATTACAGAGCAGTTGGCCATTAGAATAGAGATATTCTGATAGGAGGAACCGAATTTGCAAAGGTGGCATGGAGTTGTGTGAAGGGGTATCTGTAAGTGGTTCAGTATGACTGAAGAGAACACCCCATTTGTCTTAACAAAAATTAAAACTTTTTCATACCTGTCCTTCACATGGTAGTAATGATTGCCTTTTTCAAGAGACAATTGTACGTTGTAGCGTACTCAAATCACTTTTTGTTATATAATTTCGATGTCATTTTGGGAATGAGATGTCACTAACCATTTGCTTTCAGATTCCTTTATTGCATTTTTTTTTTCTTTTTGAGGCAGGATTTCTCTCTGTCCCCCAGGCCAGAGTCCAGTGATGTGATCATAGCTCACTATAGCCTTGACCTCCTGGGCTCAAGCAAACCTTCCACCTCAGCCTCCTGAGTAGCTGGGACCATAGGCATGAGCCATCATGCCCAGCTAATTAAAAAAATTTTTTTGTAGAGATGGGGTCTCAACTTTTTGTAATAGTGGTTGGTTTGTTAGTTTGCTTTTATGGTAGTTTTTGCTGTATAAGTGTGGACCTTCATACAGTGGATGACTGAAAATGGTAGAGCTTATGAAGTGCATAGTGATTGTTAAAGTAAACATAAGGATTGTGTGTGGTGGCTACTTGGGAGGCTGAGGCAGGAGGATTGCTTGAGCCCAGGAGTTTGAGGTTAAGGTGAGCTATGATTGTGCCACTGCCTTCCAGTCTGATGTGAAGTAGGGTAACAGAGGGAGACCTTGTCTCTAAAAAAAAATAAATACATAAATAAAGTAAACATGTAAAACTATTAAGTATCCATAAATTTTTAAAAAAAAACAGCAAAAATGATACATTGTATAAGCCTAATGTAATTTTAAAACACAATCTCTAAAATCAATGTCATTCTGAAATTTTATAATTTTAGAGAAAATAGCATATGTCTGTTATTTTATAAAACATTTTATTGTTATTTTTATTTTATTTTTTGAGGTAGGGTTTTGCTCTGTCGCCCAGGCTGGAGTGCAGTGGTGCGATCTCAGCTCACTGTAACCTCCGCCTCCCAGGTTCAAGCAATTCTTCTGTCTTAGCCTCCCATGTAGCTGGAATTACAGGCATGCCCCAGCACACCTGGCTAATTTTGTGTTTTTAATAGAGACAGAGTTTCTCCATGTTGGTGAGCCTGGTCTTGAACTCCCAACCTCAGGTGATCAGCC
Organism: Lagothrix lagotricha; assembly: GCA_963574225.1. Taxonomy (NCBI): domain Eukaryota; kingdom Metazoa; phylum Chordata; class Mammalia; order Primates; family Atelidae; genus Lagothrix; species Lagothrix lagotricha. The sequence goes on along the minus strand of CAUYNB010038397.1, from coordinate 15,715 downwards.
TGCCTCGGCCTCCCAAAGTGCTGGGATTACAGGTGTCGGCCACCATGCCTGGCCAATTTTTGTATTTTTAGTAGGGACAGGGTTTCACCATGCTGGCCAAGCTGGTCTTGAACTCCTGACCTCAAGTGATCCCCCCGCCTCAGCCTCCCAAAGTGCTGGGATTACAGGTGTGAGCCACCACGCCTGGCCAATAAAACATTTTATATCAGTATTTTTCTTCATAAAATTGTAGCTACTGTTAAGCAAAAGCAGGGTAGGCAGTCGGCAGAATGCTCTGTGCTCCGCTGCTCTGATTAACACTTGTACTTCTCTTTTCAATTCCTTTATCCGCTCATTCATGATTCCTCCTCCACCCCATTAAAAATAACCAAGCCAAACCAAAAACCCCTAAAAAGCCCATGTTGACTGTTCTGAGAAGTGACTGAGGTAAGTAGGAGAGAAGGAAAGTAGTTTTGGCCAGATATGTGGAGGCGGCCGCAGTGGTGTTTGTATGTCTGAAGCATGAGATTTGTGATAAAAGTGACAAAAGTGACAAAAGTGACCAGTCTTCCTTTTGTCACTTTTATCTTTCAAATATGTTTCCCTCTAACTTTATTGAGGTACATCCAAATATACTTTTTGATACTGTTTAGGAAGGAGATGATGAGTAGAGGAAAGAGAAGGTGATAATGCCTTTCCATACAGAATGCCCTTCCATCTCTCGTCTCTCACTCTACCCAGATTTCAGAATTTAGATGATGTCTTTCTTAGTAAGAAACCTCCGAAAGGTGCCAGTGAACCGCCGAGAGTTCTGTGTAAAGTTTTATCCAAACACGTATGTGTATTTTGGCTGGGTGTGATGGCTCACGCCTGTAGTCCCTTTTGGGAGGCTGCAGCAGGAGGGTCACTTAAGGCCAGGAGTTGGAGATCATCCTGGGCAACAGAGTGAGACCAAATCTCCAAAATCAAAGAGCATCTGCATGTGTACTTTAAGGGAGCAAAGATCCATAGGAGTTCATGATGCAAAAAAGGTTAAGAGTCCACATAACCAAAGCCTGCGTATTCAGAAAAATTGTTGTTAATTTAAGCACTTATTTTGGATAGCTCGTTTTTACAGTGAGATAAATCCTTGTCTCTAAGGTTAGACCCTTTATGATTTGGACCCCATCCCTCACACTTGTCCTTTTGCAATCATTATCTTTCTGTCTTTCATCTTCACTTTCTCTCTCTACTGGATGATTGCCATTGGCAAATCTTTATTAATTTTATTTGCTTTTCAAAAAATACTGTCTGTTCATTCCATGTCTTCTGCCAGTCACCACTCTGTTGCTCCTATTCACATCAGCAGTCCTTGCTCCTGTTCACATAAAACTTCTCTAAAGGATCACGTATACTTTCTCACCTCCGTTACCTCCTCAGTTAATGCCAGTTGGGCTCTCCTTCATACTAACTACTTAAACAGCTCTTCTCATGGTCACACTGGTTTAAGTTTTGCTGAAACCAGGGGTTAAATATTTCTCTCTGGAAGGAAGTGGCGTAAGAGCACCTCAGATACGGATAACCGATTTCATCATATTTCTCATTTCATGGTACACTTTTGTGGTTAACCTGTATGAAGCCCTGCTTTATTTTATTCTCCTTTATCTCTCATCTTCACTCCCATTCCCTTTCCCTCAGAGTTATCTACTGAATATGTTTAATATATCATCCTGAGTATGTCTTTGAAAACAATAATACTGACTTTAATATATATTTTAAATTTATTTATAAATGCTATTTTGCGTAGGGTCCTTCCTGCCTCTGTTTTTATTCAGCACTAAATTTAAATAATGTATTTGTGTTTCTATGTTTACATCTATTTTTTTACTTCTTACTGTCCCATGGTACTCAATAATGGTATCAGCTGAGTTTCAAAATTATTCCTAGCTGGAATAATTTTTAAAGCCACCATGTGGTGGCTCATGCCTGTAATCCCAGCATTTTATGGGAGCCAAGGTAGGAGAATTGCTTGAGGCCAGGAATTTTAGGCTGCACTGAGCTATGATTATGCCACTGCACTCCAGCCTGGGTGACAGAATGAGACTGTCCCAAATAAATAAGTAACCATTCATTTAACGAATATTCGCCATATACTGTTTGCCAGGTACTGTTCTAGGTGCTGGTTATGCAACAGTTAATAAAACAGAAGAATCTGTACCTTTATGGAACATACAGTCTTGTGGGAAGAGAGAGAAGAAATAAAACAAATGAGTAAGATATATAGTATGTTAGGCAAGCTGGTTAATTTTTATGCCTCAGTTTGTTCAATTATAATAAGGATATTTGAAACAAAATCTCCAGGGACCTTCCTAACTGTAAAATCCTATGATTCTATGGTGTTTTAACTTTACCATTTTTTCTACTGTGCTGACCTCATTCATTTAATAAATATTTACACACCTACTGTATGTTTATAACTGCTATGCATGTGAGAGAATCAAAAGTAGTAGAGCACAAGGTCTCTGCCTTTGAATTGTTGATCATCGGTCTGGAAACAAGAGGTATCTGTATATCAACACTATTATTTCCAGTCTGTTCTTATTCTGTCCAGAGCAGATCCATATTCTCAAGGGAATAACAGCTACTTCAGCTGCATCCTAATTTCTGGGTGAGGGACCGGGTTGCCCCTGAACACAGTATAAGACTCCTTTTTTTATGTTCTTACATACGTAGGAATCCCCACTGTAGTTCTGTAGCATTATTTTATGTTGTCCACTTATTTGCAGTCTGGAACTTAGCCAGGAGAGGAAAATTTTTCTCAGAATTAAGTAGATTGGTCTTGGGATTTAATAGATAATCACTCTCTGCCCTCCTTTTTTAATGTGTGCCTAGATATGTCTGTGTATAGTATTCCTCACTGTCTGCTGGGGATCGGTTCCAGGACCACCTGTGGATTTCAAAATCCACATATAGTCAAGCCCTGCAGTTGCCTGTTCAGAACTTGTGGATACAGAAAGTTGGCCTTCTATTTTTGCAGCTTTCATGTCCCACAAATACCATATTTTCAATCCAAGTTGGTTGCAGATGTAAAATTGCCCATACTGAGGGCTGACATATTTATTGCAAAAACAAACAAACAAACAAACAAAAAACCCTGTGTAAGTGGACCTGCACAGTTCAAACCAATGTTGTTCAAGGGTCAACTGTAATTATATGTTTGTTTAATCATGTTCAGGTATAATGTTCTGGATGCTTGAATAAATATGACCAACAAGGCTTTCCGTGCTAAGTATGCTTATACTTTGTGCTTTGGTTTGTTTCTTCACCTATTTTGTAAGAAAGTATTGCTTTTGGAAATATTATCTTTTCATTTCATAGGCTGTATGTACTTTGTGCTAAAAATATACTACTCCGAAGGGATTAGGGATAATGGGGTGAAGTGGAGAGGGCAGTGTGTATGCTTATAAAAGGGCAAACCACCTGTGGCCCTTGTAATGGAACTGGGCTGCATCTTGACTTTGGTAATGGATACATGGTTTTATGCACATGTGACAAAACTGTGTTTATAAAGGGCAATACCAGGGATCCTTGTAATGGAACTGAACTGTATCTTGATTTTGTTGATGGATATGTTGTGTTACACACATGTGATAAAACTGTAGAACTAAACACACACACAGAGGAATACAAATAAAACTGGGGAAATCAGGTTAAGATAGTTGGATTGTATCAATGTCAGTAATACAGCTGTGCTACAGTTTTGCAAGATGTGACCGTTTGAAGAAAACGGGGTAAAAGGTGTACCAGGTCTCCATTGTTTCTTTCAACTGATTGTGAACCTACAGTTATCTCAGCCTAAAAGTTTCAATTAAAAATAATTGAAAGAAGTCTGTGTTAAAGGATAATGGCTTAGCACATGTAGCTGCAGGAAGCATATTCATAATATCACTTTGTGGAGCATGACTTTCATTTATAATCAAAGGATGCTCTGCTAAATAGATTTTATAAATTTTCTATTCCGGGTTTTCTTGTGCATGTATGGAAAGTAAGGCAATAGCTGTGATGTGTTATCTTCATTAGCAGAAGAACTTTGCAAACATTCAAGTGATGCCAGTTTTATATCAGTCTCATCTTCTGTGTCAAATAGAAAATGGGTTAATTCTAATAATGGTTCTTTTTTCATATAATTCATGGAATAAAATTAAAGTTTTTGGAAGTTCGTCAGAATGGAAATATTTGATATTATTGTGAATGCTAATGGGTGAACATCAAAGAAAACGTTACTTTTTTTTTTTTTTTCTTTCAGGCCCATACTGGCTAAATACTCCTTTTTTTTTTTTTTAAGACAGGGTCTCACTCTGTCACCCAGGCTGGAGTGCAGTAGTGCAGTCATGGCTCACTGCAGCCTTGACCTCCTGGGCTCAAGCAGTCTTCCCACCTCAGCCTCCAAATAGCTGGGACTACAGTGCATGCCACCATGCCCAGCAAATTTTGAAAATTTTTTTGTACAGATGGTGTCTTACGGTGTTTCCCAGGCTGGTCTCAAACTCCTGGACTCAAGTGATCCTCCTACCTTGGTTTCCCAGAGTGCTGCGATTACAGGCATGAGCCACTGTGCCTGGCCACTTGTTTTTATTTATTTATTTATTTTAAAAACTAAATTTAATTATTATTATTTTTTTAACACAGATCTTGCTCTGTTGCCCAGTCTGGAGTGCAGTGGCGTGATCTCAGCTCACTGCAACCTCCGCCTCCCAGGTTCAAGTGACTCTCATGCCTCAGCCTCCCAAGTAGCTGGAATTACAGGCATGTGCCTCCATGCCCAGTTAATTTTTGTATTTTTAGTAGAGATGGGGTTTCGCCATGTTGGCCAGGCTGGTCTCAACCCCCTGGCCTCAAGTGATTCTCCTGCCTCTGCTCCCAAAGTGCTGGGATTATAGGCATGAGCCACCATGCCCAGCCAATTTTGTTTTTGCAAATTTTATTTTTTTGTCCAGACAGGGTCTTGCTGTATTGCCCAGGCTGGTCTTGAACTCCCGGCCTCAAGCCATCTTTCTGCCTTGGCCTCCCACAATGTTAGGATTATAGACACGAACCATTGCACCTGGACTGTTTGTAGAATAATGATATAAACATTAAGTTTAATGGAGCAAAGTCATGGTCAAAACAACGTTCTTACTATATTAAGAGACTCAATGTAGCAGAAAATATATTTGAAATTGGTTGGTAGCACATTCATAATTCATGATTATATCTATAAGTCTGGTATTCTACCAATAAAATAACTAATTTTCACAGTTTACAAGTATTTTTGTATACATACAGTATTTTAACCAGAAAATTTTTATGATAACTGATGTTGAATTTTAAAAAATGTTTCAGCAAGTCAGTATTTACATTGTCTTATTGCTACCTGTCAGCAATAACATTTTAGAGATGCTTGGAAAATATGTTTACCACTCCATATTTACTCCCTGAAATTTTTTCAGGGAACTTGAGATGGAGTGGTATCCTGGTTTTAAAAACACATGTCTATCCTGACAATATTTAGCAGTTCAAAAGGTAATAAGGTTATGAATATATTATTTTGCATTCATACTTTTCAGAAACCCTCCATTTCAAGACACTATTGAATTTTTTTTTTTTTTTTTTTTTGAGACAAGGTCTTGCTTGATCATCCAGGCTGGCTGGAGTGCAGTGGTGTGAACAAGGCTCACTGCAGCCTCAACCTCCGAGGCTCAAGCAATCCTCCCGTCTCGGCCCCACCGAGGAGCTGGGACTACAGGCCTGCACCACCACGCCTGGCTACTTGTGGTATTTTTTGTAGAGACAGGATTTTGCCATGCCTCAAACTGCTGTGCTCAAAGTGATCCTCACGCCTACGCCTCCCAAAGTGCTGGGTTTATAGACATGAGTCACTGCGCCTGGCCTTTATCAAATTCTTGACTCAGTTTATACCCTTACCCCCTTCTCTTCCACTTTTCACAGACACACACGTGTCAAGGACCTAACCAAGTGAGATGCATCTTGTGTCTGTAGCTGCTCCTATTTCCTGGTGGTTAGTAGATATTCCTTGTTGGTTAAAGCTGTGGTTTCTTCCTCTGGAGGTGCTTATGATTTCTGTGCTGCAGTTGTTTCCCTGCAGAAGCTGCTGACTCTTACTGAAACGCCTTTTGTGTGCACATGTGTCCAGTGTTAAAGCTAACCTATAGGACTTGGTACAATACAGCTGGTCTGGCTGTCTTCTTAAGACTTTGTCAGTGGCATCGTCTTTCCATCTAGTGTTTAAAATGACTCATCACTATAAGTTACTAAATTGTGTAATTAAAAAAATATATGATATTGGCATATTGAATTCCATAATATGACATTGCTTATTATCTTGTTCAGAAGACTGGTTCCTTGATGAGATTTGATATAAATGATTCTATTAAAGTATATTCGCCCCTTGGTATCCTCCAAGGATTAGTTCCAGGATACCCCCAACCTCCACCCCGTGGATGCCAAAATCCTCATGTACTTAAGCTCCTTACATAAAATGGTGTAGTATTTGCATGTAATCTACATACATCCTCCTGTATACTCTAAGTCACCTCTAGATTATCTATAATATCTAATACAATTAAATGCTATGTGATTATACTGAATTATTTTATTAAATTTGTATTACATTTTTTGCTATATCATTGATTCATTCATTCCAGATAGAGTTTAATTCCATCACCCAGGCTGGAGTGTAGTGGTATGATCAGGGCTCACTGCAGCCTCGGCTTGCTGGGCTCAAGTGATTCTCGTGCCTCAGTTTCCTAAGTTGGGACTACAGCCATGTGCCACCCTGCCTGGCTTTCTTTCTTTCTTTTTTATTTTTTTTAGAGATGGGGTCTCACTATGTTACCCATGCTGGCTTTGAACTCTTGGGCTCAGGTGATCCTCCTGCCTTGGCCTCCCAAAGTGCTGGGATTACAGATGTGAGCCACTGAGCCCAGTCTGTTATTTTTATTGTTTTTTAAAAACATCTTTTCAGGCAGGGCTTGGTGCCTCATGCCTGTAATCCCAGCACTTTGGGAGGCTAAGGCAGGCAGATCACTTGAGGTTGAGAGTTCGAGACCATCCTGGCCAACATGGTAAAACCCCCGTCTCTACTAAAATGCAAAAAATTAGCTGGGCATAGTGGTGCATGCCTGTAATTCCAGCTACTCGGGAGGCCGAGGCAGGAGAATCACTTAAACCTGGGAAGCGGAGGTTGTGGTGAGCTGAGATCGTGCCACTGCGCTCTGGCCTGGGCAACAAGAGCGAAACTGTCTCAAAAAAAAAAAGCCTTTTCTATCTATGGTGTAGATGTGGAACTCATGAATACAGAAGGCTGACTGTAGTGTCTCTGAAATTTGTAATAAAGGGAAAGACTTCTTTGAAACTTTTTGATATGGAAGTTACTTGAGTCTATATTTGAATTACGTTAAATGTGTACATTTTTCCTCTGTGAATGAGGCTCTGTACAATAGGCATACTGTTCTTTCTCACACTCCTTGCCCTGTATACATTTCCTCTTTTGTGCCCTTGTTTGTTCTTTTTGCTTTCTTTTCTCCCTCTTATCTGCTAGTTTTTTCTTTTCTTGTTTTTCCCTTATTGCCTCTTCAGCATGTTTTGTTTTCAACGTATGTATTTATTCTTTAGTAAAATGTGTTTCCTGAAGAGCTTGTGTTTAAAAATTGCTTATTGACTCTTAACCATAAGAAAACAATAAATGCAATCAGTTTAATAATTATGACTGTTAACAGAACTTTAAGTATCCACAGGGATATTGGGGGAAATATTTGATTGGAATGAATTTAAGTCCAATTCTTACTCTTTTGAATACAGTTATTTCTCAAACTCCGAGGCTGCGGAGCTCACACACTGAGATCTGTCATCTTTTTCAGAGAGAGACTTTCGGTAATGTATAAGTAGTTTTTGGCTTTCATTTTGATTTGTTTCAGTTAGCTGTTTTCTGTATTAAACACAGTGAAACTTTAATTTTCCAGAACTCTTAAGGATTTCAAATATATTCTCCACGTAATAATTATGGGTAGCAAGTGATACAAAGTAATTCATTGAAAGATGTCTTAAGATGTGCCTGGGATCACTATTAATTCGACACCATTTATTAGAGACAAAATCTTCAATGTAAAGAATACTGTTCCCTTTTAGTAGTTTTTTCCTGTATTCAATTGTGAATGAGATCAAATTATTAAACTTTGTGAACTAGGAAGATCTAATGAAAAGGAATTTTATAAATTATCTATAAAGGAATTTTATAAATTATTTATAAAGGAATTTTATAAAATATCTTATAAAGTCTGATATAACCTTTGACTAATGATTCTATTTCAATAAATGTATCCTGAAGAAATAGTAAGAGAGAGTTGTATCCAGAGGTTTATCAAGATTATTCATTGTACCCATTAAAAAATATTAGCAAAATAAGTACAAGTAAGGATACCAAGGATAAGGTGGTAGTAGTTTGCAAAAAAACGTATTAAATACATGTGTTCGTGATAGTACTGTATCTCTTTCCCGTCTTTTTTTTTTTTTTTTTTTTTGAGACTTGTCTCCCTCTGTTGTCCAGGCTGGCATTCAGTGGCGTGATCTTGGCTCACTGCAACCTCTGCCTCCTGGGTTCAGGTGATTCTTGTTCCTCAGCCTCTCAAGTTGCATGCACCGTCATACCTGGCTAATTTTTGTATTTTTGGTAGAAATGGGGTTTCACCATGTTGGCCCGGCTGGTCTCAAACTCCTGACCTCAAGTGATCCGCCCACCTCGGCCTCCCAAAGTGCTGGGATTACAGCCATGAGCCACTGCGCCTGGCGTCTTACCCTTCTTTCTGCGTAGGAAGACATAAAACTTTTTTTTTTTTTTGAGACAGAGTTTCCCACTTGTGGCCCAGGCTGGCATGCGGTGGCACGATTTCAGCTCACTGCCACTTCCACTTGCCGGGTTCAAGCGATTCTCCTGCCTCAGCCTCCCGAGTAGCTGGGATTGCAGGCATGCACCACCACACCCAGCTAATTTTGCATTTTTTTAGGAGAGGTGCGTTTCTCCATGTTGGTCAGGCTGGTCTCAAACTCCTGACCTCAGGTGATCCACGTGCCTCAGCCTCCCAAAGTGCTGAGATTACAGGCGTGAGCCACCATGCCTGCCCATGCTTCAGTTTAAATAACATAGAGTTAGCGTCCAGGACAAAGGAGGATGTTTTAGTTTCTTCATTATAATGGAATGAAAATACTCTACCAAAGTAATTTTTAAGATTATGTATATTTTGAGCTTATAATATAAAATTCATGTACACATGAAAGCACATAACCACTTATAAAGGCTGATATAACCTTTGCCCTAATAATTCTATTGCAATAAATGTATCCTGAAGAAATATTAAGAGTTGTATCCAGAGGCTTATCAGGATTATTCATTGTACCCTTCAAAAAATATTAAGAAAATAAATAAAAGTAATAAATGATCAGTAGTAAGCACATAGGTCAAAAATGGTATATCCATAATATAAAATACTCTACAGTCCTTTAAAAATTATTTTCAAAGACTAATGAATTGGAGAAAAAAGTTAAACATAAAAGTGCTTTTGTTTTTCTGCAACTTTCTTAAATGAATAGATGGTCAATTGGGTAAAACTGCTCTTTTTTTGGAGCATTTGTTATATGCAGTCAGCTTAGGGTGATGAATTGGGATTTAACAGCCTTCTCAGAATAATATGTTGTTAGCACTTTTTTTTAAGTGTCCATCTAGGAGGCATTTCTGAAAAGGTTAAGCCCCTTATTATGTGTAGAAATCTTATCTGTAAGGAAATTGCTGCATAGGTGCCATTAGTATCTAAATAAAACAAGTAGGAACATTTAATCCTTTAGTCTCATTTTTAAAGAAAATAGTGGGAATACTTAGAGGATATTTGAGCGATGAATACAGATTCCAAGAAATGTGTCATGAATTCTGAAAACTGATGACAGCAATAAAGAAAATTAAGTGAGTTTTGGGATTTTGATGAAAATGTTAATTATGTTATAAACAAGTATATATACTACATAAGAATATCTTTGCCCTGAGACATTTTATGATCTACAAGGGAAGGTTGTTTACTTTAAACTAGCATTTTCTAAGGCTTGTTTCTAGTTGTTAAGTGGGAAAATATGGTTCATTGTTCAAATAGACTTGGGAAATCCGAAGTGAAGCGAAGTTTATCAGCTACCTTTATCAAAAGACTGCTGAGGATTTAGTATTTTTATATATACAGTAAATATCCAAAGAGACCTGTAGTGTGTATACCTAATTTATTTGTCCATGGACTCTTTTCTTTGCACTTATTGGAACTGTGTCTAATATGAAACAAACCCTGGGAAATTGTTTTAGATTAAACTTTTTTCCTATAACAGTGGTATATAAATAATGATGGTACTGTGGAATGTATTTTCCTAGTTAAAGAAAAAAATAGGTTGTGTATGGTGGCTTATGCCTATAATCCCAACACTTTAGGAGGCCGAGATAGAAGGATCTTTTGATTCCAGGAGTTTGAGATCAGCCTGGGCAACAAAGTGAGACCCTGTCTACAACAAAAACAAACTAGCCAGATGTGGTGGTGCACACCTGTGGTCCCAGCTTCTTGGGAGGCTGAAGTAGGAGGATTGTTTGAGCCCAGGAGGTCAAGGCTGCAGTGAGCCATGTTTGTGCCACTCCATTTCAGCCTGGGGGACAGAGTGAGACCCTGTCTCAAAATTAAATAAGTGATACTGTGACATGGTAAAAAGCCCCATAAACCTGCATGCCTCAACCATACCTCGACTTTCTGTTGAAACTGCTCTCTATAACCCAAATGTGAATAAGTAATTAATGACTGTAATTGCCACCCTACCCAGACAATGTGTAAAAAAATGCTAATCTTGACTTTTGTGAACTACTTAAGTAACAATGAGAAAGTCAGAAAGTCCCCTGGCCCTTGGAGTGTCTGGAGCCCCTCACCCTCATCTTCGCCCAGGAATCCACTGGAATGTCCGAGCCCCTCACCCTCATCTCCGCCCAGAAGGTGATTTACAGAATCTACTAGCCCTCGGAATGTCTGAAGCCCCTCACCCCACCCCTGCCCCTCACCCTCACTCCCAAGGTGATTTTTATGGGTATAAAAGTTCTTGACACCCTCCTTTCAGGGCCATGGGTTGGAGAGACTCGAGTCCTCCGTGGCCGCCGGCAGTAAAGACCCTGCAATTTGGCATACTTTTGTCTTGGTGTTGACTTTCTGTGCTCGGTTCAGTACAACAAGACCAGACAACCAAAGGAGACTGTAGATATGTCATAGATTCTGTTTTGTGTAGTTTTGCTTTGAATTTGTTATAAGCATGCATTATACTCTCTTACCTACTTTTATTATTTGACATTCTCTTTGATATATCTCTCTTACCTACTTTTATTATTTGAAATTGTTCTCTTTTATATATATATGCTGAGACTCATTTCTGGTAGATTCGTGTGTATGTGTTTTTGTAGTTTTGGAATAGGAGCTTGTCTTCCCCTGGGCTTTGTTTGTGGAAAACCTGGGTTGAGGCTGTACCCTCTAGAACTGTTTTACTTTGCAAGGGCTATCACTAGCCTGGGAAAACTTTTTTTTTTTTTTTTCTGAGGCAGAGTTTCGCTCTTGTTGCCCAGGCTGAAGAGCCATGGCGCCATCTCGGCTCACCGCAACCTCTACCTCCTGGGTTCAAGTGATTCTCGTGCCTCACCCTCTCAAGTAACAGGGATTATAGGCATGCACCACCACGCCCTGCTAATTTTGTATTTTTAGTAGAGGCAGGGTTTCTCCACGTTGGTCATGCCGGTCTCGAACTCCCGACTCAGGTGATCCGCCCACCGCAGCCTCCCAAAGTGCTGGGATTACAGGCATGAGCCACCACGCCCAGCTACCCTGGGAATTATTATTAATTTCTTAGTTTGTAGCTTCCTGGGACCATGCAGATGACATCAGTTCAAACGCAAATCCAAGGGTGAATAGGCCTATTGTTACGAATTCTCAGAGGAGACTCCCCAGCATCGCTGTCTTATCTCCCTGTCTTATCTCCCTGTGTCAGTGGGTAGGTCTTTTAAAACTACTCTTTGCCTGGGAGTGTAGTTCTTTGAAACTTTCAGCTTTATACAGGTGGCTTAGTTCCAATTGTCTGTATGGTCTGAAGGTCTTATCTCACATGTTTTCAATGCCTTCTGAAACACAAACCAGATTAGGTGCAGTGGCTTATGCCTATAATCCCAGCACTTTGATAGACTGAGATGGGACGATCACTTGACCCCAGGAGTTCAAGACCAGCCTGGGCAACGAAGTGAGACTCCATCTCAGAAGAAATAAAACAAAATAAACATAAAAACCTTTTGATTATTGAGGAGATCAGTAAATTTCCCCACTCAGTGGTAGTTTATAGGCTGCATTCTGACTTTTGGTTTCCTCAGGGAATTTCCCTTTCATTCTTACAAGTCTGTGTAAGATTTATATTTAAAAGTATTCACTGAAAGACAATGCTTTATTTATTTATTTATGTGAGACGGAATTTCACTCTTGCTGCCTAGACTGGAGTGCAGTGGTGTGATCTCAGTTCACTGCAACCTCCAGTTCCCAGGTTCCCAGGTTCAAGTGATTCTACTGCCCCAGCCTCCTGAGTAGCTGGCATCACAGGCACCCACCACAATGCCCAGTTAATTTTTGGTATTTTTCGTAGAGACACGGTTTCACAATGTTGGCCAGGCTGGTCTCGAACTCCTTACCTCAGGTGATCCACTCACCTTGACCTCCCCAAGTGCTAGGATTACAGGTGTGAGCCACCACACTGGGCAGACTATGCATTTAAAAAGATGTTTTTTTGTTGTCTACTTAGGTAATCTAGGTTTCCGTACTGCCAAAACTGGAAATTCATGTATTTTATAATAAATGCTAAAGTTGTTTTTATTGTTAAAAAGTTTCTTTTTACATCTAAGTTAAATGTATAATGCTAGTGTGTTTATCAGGGAGGTAGTGCCCTCTTTGTAGTTTGTTCTTATTTGCGCATAAACCACTTATATTTATTTCACTTATTACAGGGGGGTACTAGTCTTTTACTTTCCTTTTAGATGTAACCTTCTGTAATGGAAAATGATTGAAGACAAGGGGCCTCGTGTTGCTGACTACTTCGTTGTAGCAGGATTAACTGATGTTTCAAAGCCTCTCGAAGAAGAAATTCACTTCAATGATGCCTGTCATAAAGTAGCTAAACCGAAAGAACCTATTACAGATGTTTCAGTTATTATCAAATCTCTTGGGGAGGAAGTCCCACGGGATTATATCTGTATTGATGTTACCCCAACTGGATTGTCAGCTGATCTCAATAATGGAAGTCTTGTAGGGCCACAGATTTACCTTTGCTATAGAAGAGGAAGAGATAAGCCTCCACTTACAGATCTGGGGTAAGTATTTTTTTTTAAATGACTTACTGTTATTGATCCAAATAATATGCCTTGTAGATTTTGAGATTAACTGTTCATTTTGTTCATTAACAGATGTATGGCAGATTTAGAAAAACAGACAAGCTTGTATTCCGAAACCTGTATTCTCTTCCTGTTTCCTTTTGTCTTTCTGTATCCTACAGTTCCCAGCAGTCTCAGCTTCCCTGGGTTTCCTTCTGTTAGAGGCAGGGGAGAGAATTTGAAAAACATTTGCAGGAAAATACTAGAAAATTAATGTATTAACCTGATTGGAAAATTTTTGATGGTTTTTTAAGTATGAAAAAGGCTTTTAAGCATGTTAAAATGATCATTATAGATGGATTGTTTTTTTTTTTTTTTTTAAATAGACAGAGTGGATCTCTATCACCTAGGCTAGAGTGCAGTGGCATGATCATAGCTCACTGCAGCCTCAAATTCTTGGCCTCAAGTGATTCTCCTGCCTCAGCTTCCTGAGTAGCGGGGACTATAGGTACACGCCATCATGCTTGAGATCATGCCACTGCACTCCAGCCTGGGTGGCAGAGTGAGACTCCGTCTGACAACAAAAAAAAAAATATGTAGCTTTTTTTTTTTTTTTAACTAATGGCGAAGACTTGGCATTAAAGTACAAATCAATGAATTCAGTGAGGGAATAAACTAATATTATTTAAGCACTCTGTTTTCTTAGTGTCCCTAAGTGCTTAAGTATGGAAAACTTACTGAATGGATGCCAGATCCACCCTGTACTAAAAGCCTATACTTTTACCTCAACAAAGAAAAAATAAAAGTCTAGTGCCTCACTTAGACTTTTGATTAAGGATGGATTTGAAGTTACATTCTCTTAGAAAGCCTAAAAGTATCTCTTAAAGCTAAGGAAAGTACTGGAGATAAAAGTATGCAAGCAGACCATGTATAGTTATTCAAGTAATCTTTTGTAAAATTTTAGCTTTGGCCAAAATGCAAGTTGCTTTTTCTAAAGAAGATGCTTGTTTTAGAGACAAAAATTAAGTAAATAGCTATATTAAATAGTATGTCAAAACAGGTGCCTTCACATTTAATTGTTGCCTTTCTCTGGTATATATATATTTTGAGACAGAGTCTGGCTTTGTCACCCAGCCTGGAGTGCAATGGCATGATCTTATCTCACTGCAACCTCCGCCTCCTAGGTTGAAGCAATTCTTCTGCCTTAGCCTCCTGAGTAGCTGGAATTACAGGTGCCTGCCACCATTCCTGGCTAATTGTTATTATTTTTAATAGAGATGGGGTTTTGCCATGTTGACCAGGCTGGTCTCGAACTCCTAACCTCAGGTGATCCACCTTCCTCAGCCTCCCAAAGTGCTAGGATTACAGACGTGAGCCACTGCCCCAGCCTCTGGTTTATATTAACAAACACAATGAGGCCGGGCATGGTGCCTGTAATCCAAGCATTTTGGAGGCCAAGGTGGGTGGATCACCTGAGGTCGGGAGTTCAAGACCATCCTGACCAACATGGTGAAACCCTATCTTAAAAAAAAAAAAACATAAAAAAACCCCACAATGGTTTATCAGAATTTTTCCTTATATTATTTAAGTTTTTGGTGGGGAAAAGAGCTATTCATTAATTTATACAAGACTGTGCAATTCAAAATTGCAGTAAGATTGGAATATTTTTACCATATTGCTATATTTAAGGATCAGTTGATGATGCCTGAGAATATTACTTTTCATATTTAAAGTGCTTCGTGTATTTGTATATTTACTTATTAAAATTTATTTTTAGGGTTTTATATGACTGGAAAGAAAGATTGAAACAGGGTTGTGAAATTATTCAGAATACTCCCTATGGGCGCCCCGCAAATATTAGTGGCAGTACCTCATCACAAAGAATTTATATCACTTACCGAAGAGCCTCTGAAAACATGACTCAGAATACATTGGCTGTCACTGACATATGTATTATCATACCCAGTAAAGGAGAAAGCCCACCACACACGTTCTGCAAAGTTGACAAGAATCTCAATAACAGTATGGTAAGTGACTTGTTTGCACTGATAAAATTAACCACTGATAAAAAGAGCATAATTTTAAATAACTCTTTTTTTAAACAGCATAGTATAATTACAGAATTGAAAACTATGTTTTTCATTTATTTATTTATTTTTATTTTTTTAAAGAAAGGAAAAGAAAGAAAAGAAAAAGAGAAAGAAAGAAAAAAAGAGAATGAAAGAAAGGGAAAAAGAAAAAGAAAAAGAGGGAGAGAGAACGAGAATCTTGCTCTGTTGCCCAGGCTAGAATGCA